>CM021107.1:600124096-600317256 GCA_007115665.2 Sequoiadendron giganteum
TTTTGATGCCAAATTGGAGAAAAATGAAAACAAAGGTCAAAACAAGTCATTTGGCACACACCAAATTTGGTGTGTGCCAAATGGAAAAGCCCTTTTAAAACAAAAAAAAAATGCATTCTATCTTCATTTTTTTGTTCATTCATGGCTTGGCTTGGAGGTTTTCAGCTCTGCAACTCACTCTCACCAAATCTCTTCCATTTTTGCACTCTTAGCTTACAATTCTTCACGAGGATTCTGCCAACACGTCAAAGAGGTTGAAGATTGCGAAGAGGTGTGTATTTTTATTATTTTTATTTCAAATTTGATTTAGAATGTAGATTGAAATAGGTTTTTTTAATAAAAGTTTGTTCTAATTCTCAAGGAATGAATCTCCATCTCCAAACATTGAGAATTTGCAATCACCCCCTCACAAAGAGCCTCCTATACAAGAACAGCCTAAAACCCCTCCATCAATTCATAGGCATCCTCAAGGAACACAAGAAAATATCCTAAATCAAATTGAAAACAATAAAAGACACATTGAACAATTAATTGGAAGATTAACTGAGCATGTTTAAACCCACCCTTATAGGAGAGGGATTGCCGAATCGTTGAAGTCAATTGTATCTCATGTAGGAGAAATGAGTGAGAAAATAAATTTTTGGTCAAATAAGAGGCATCAAATGAGACAATTTTATGATAGTGGTTTGTCATATGCAGATGTGAAAAAACAAAAAATTAGAAAAGCCGACTTGTGTGCCCTATTTATAGACCTAAGAACCAACACACATTTTTCTCATGCATGCAAGAGGTGGGTGATCCCACAATAGTGGTTTACAATTTTTGGCCAAACTGGACACTGAAATTATTATTTTTAACTAAATCTTCACATTCAGGCACCTATAGCGGCTAAACCGTGAGGAATTTGAAGAAGATGCAAACTAGAGTCTCATCACATTTTGTCTGTAGATTCTAAAAATATTTTTTTCAAAATTTTTGGAATAATATTACACTTCTTTTTCCATCTCCCACGAAAACTGATTTTTTTCAAAAAACAACATTTTTAAAAAGTGGCACTCACCGTATACAACATAACTTTTTTTGTATGAAAGATAAAATTCTAATTTTTAAAAAATTTAGATTTTTGACTACGATATCTAGCACTTTCATTTGGTCTCATAGTTTTTTATTGAATATTTTTTCCTTAATAGAGTTTCAAAGTCAAACCAATTGCAATTTAGACATAGGTGGACTGTATACAACATAACGTTTTTTGTATGTATCGAAATTCAATTTTATTTTTTTTTAATAGATCAAGGAAATCAATACCCAACACAAAAATATTTTTTAAAAAATGATAATTTTCTATTTTTCCACATGTGAAAATAGAGAACTTGATTTTTGGTGAAAAACCTATGTTTAATAAAACTAAAAAACCACATACATAATAAAACCAAAACATATTAAAATTATATTCATGGGATAGCTCATTTTGAGGACTACCATAATCATTTGAAAAAAAAATTAAATGAATTAATTTGATCCCCCAAAAGGTAAATCAAAAGTGATTTTTTATCAGCATTTTGATAGGTGTAAAGGAGACTCATTTATAGGTATGGTTTAAAACTAGCGAGGTTCTATCCAAGGGGGTTTGATCTAAGGTGGTTTGATCAAACCCTCTTCAATTGTAATGCTTAAAATGGAACTTTTAAAGGCTTAAATCATTATTTTTTCTAAAAATATGTGATTTCAACAAAAATCAATTCCTCTTAGAAAATGTAAACCAGCTTTGTGGGATCACCCAGGTTCCCCATCCATTAATGCCACCATGAGTTAATTAAAAATAAATTTTGGGAGCTTTTGTGGATGGTATTTGACCAACCTCCATGCAATAGCAATGAGATACCAAAATATTTTTTAATGAAACTCTATTGTGAGTTTTTCCTCAATAAGATGTCAAGTTATTTTGACATCTTAAACTTTCAAGGTAGTGATGAGGACTCCACACATGATAGACCTGTTGCATGGCGTAATCCATAGTTGGCACTGAGACCCTTGGCCAAACCCATGGTGGAGCATGTTGGTTTCTCGCTCACCCATACCATTATATAGTGTGTGAGGCCTCTAGTAGAGCCTAAAGTGGAGGAGACGTGTAAGCCCTAAGCTCCACCCCACCATTGTGGTGCTTGTGGTGTTGTTTCCATGTACGATTATCAGAGTGCTCTACACAACCTACATCATTTTCAGAGGTGATGGCTTTCACAAATGATTTGCTGAATAATACATTTGGCATTGACACTCAAGTAAAATTCATCAGGTTCATTTAATTTTTTTATTAAATTATATTTTGAAATTTAAGAATAACTAAATAAGTAGAATATTGATATGATGAAATTTTAGGGTTAGGAATTTCATGAGACGTGCTCCATTCCTATAGACCCTTTTTCATTCTTGACGTTGAGTCCATAGGTATGCAACTAGTATTAAAGATATTATTAATGCATTTGAACAGTTGAATGTTATATTTGAATGTTTTTCTCATAACATGCTTTGGATGTCAAATAGTTTCCTAGTGGACCTTTGACCTCTACACCTTGCAATTCATGTCCTCAAACAAATTTCACTCAGGTAGCCTTTATTCATTAATGGTGTTGTAAAACAATGTTAGCTAGTTTTCATAATTTTGCATATACAAATCTAAAAATTTGATGAGAAACACAAACATTGGTTGGTCTTATGAGATCCTAATTATATTACCATTCAACGTCCATCTCATTCTTCCATTCCTTTCTTCACACATTTTTTAACCATTTTATATCACATAGTAATCCTCACTTCATTCATGTGAACTTCATTGTGGCATTATCACTATGTTGACAGCATGCCCTCATTAACATTAGTTCATCAACATATGCAATATGAATCTCAATGAGCACTAAACTTTTACATATGCAAGAGTTTGGACTATCCCAGTGGACTTAGTACTTTCACCATTCTATGATCTATAAGCACTATATTGTAGTCTTAACTAAGGCCAACCATTTACTCTTTCATTTATGACAGTTATAAAGGGACTACCTGAACTTCTTTATATTACTATTAGATATGTTGTTTCATTTGTAGTTGTTGACATTAGACAACCCTGGTGATGTTGGTGGCACAATGGACCATGGATTTGTTGCAGCAATAGCCAGTTCTGATCCATTGAGAGAGGTATGCAACAAATTAGTCGATTTGACATTATATTTTCTCTTTTATCGTATATTATAGAAAATTTTCATAATACTTTTATGTAGTAAAATTTCTATCTTGATGGTTGCTACAGGTGGTTGTCACTCTAGATCATGGACATGGTAATGCTGTAAATATGCATGATGACTATATGTATGCGGTAAGTGATTATAGTTTGTTATATGTCATTCCACAATTCAATTTCTATGTATTAACATTTTACTTTCTATTGTATCATTTGAAGGTCTAGAGTGGAGAGACGAGGACTAGTGAACATGTTTGAAAGACAAGAGAACCAACAGGCACTCCATCAAGCTGAATTTAGAAGGCAGCACGGGATCTATTTCCTTCCCCTAGAGGGAAATGACTATGTATTAGGGTCATTTGTTGTATGCCTATGTGGCATTTTGGAACATATGTTTTGTACTATCGATATATACATGACATTTTATGTCCATATGGCTCTTTTGTACTAAGCTTGTATGGATTTTTTGGATATATTGTATATACTTTTATCAATATATATCATTAGATAATATATCATTGTATAGTCATACGGCTTTTTGATTAAAGAAAATATTATTTTTCTACTGTCATTCTTGAATGATGTTATCATGTGTATTGTGTAAATTGTATGCTTGAATGTTGTAGGCATGATTTTTTTTTACATCTAATGCTTAATTAATTACCGTCGATTGCTCAATAAACTCCATCTAATGTGTATTGTGTAAATAAGCTCCATTCCTGGTGGTTTGTATCCTTTGCAATGCTTCAATTACTTGTTCCTCACTTATTCACATGTATGCTTCACTTATTCACGTGTATACTTCACATATATTGTGTGCATTCATGTGTATGCTTCATGCTTTCAATGTATAATTCATGTATTCATGTGTATTCTTCATGATTCGTGTGTATTCTTCATGATTCATGTGTATACTTCATGTATTTTTGTGTATTCTCCATGCTTCTTGAGTTCTATTTTTGTCTAGTGGCAAGGACTTTAACACCAAAAGGTTTCAAATGAACTGTAAGAGCTCCTTCCCATAAAAAAATATCATAACAAAATGTATTGCTTTTAATTCATGGTTGAGGCTGGAATCCAACAACTAATGGTTATGATTCTAAAGCTTAACAATCATTACATTTGCATTTATAGAACAAGTGGATGTTTCAAACCTCACAGGCATATATATATATATATGATGAAGAAGAAAACACAACTCATCCAAATTCATAGGTTCATATTACAAAAGACTCAAAAATTGATTAACTCACAAATCGACAATAACTTGTGTCAATTTGAACCAACTACAATTGCACTCCACAATAAACTCAAATTTGAAAATAAATCATCTTTGTTCAAATCTCCTGAAAATCAACATTTACAATTTCAAGCAGCTTTCTTGCCTTCCAATGCTTCATCTTCCTATATGTCATCCATCCCTCTTTCTTGCTCTTGTGCTCATTTCACCTTAGTAAACTAAAATCCTCTTGTCCAAGAAAACCTCCTTTACTATTCTCCCTTACGCCTCAACATTCTTCTTGCCAATGACTCGAGCTTTATTCCTTGCATCTTTTTTTTTCTACACAGAAATCCACTCCTCCTCTACTCATTGTAGTGTGTCGCCTCCTATCCTCTCTTTTTTTTGCTCAACATTTATATTTACCCCAAACGTCTATATTTTCATTTATTTGTAAATTAAGTCTATTAAGCCCAACTTGTAGTAGTGTCACTCCATTGCTACTCTATTTCTCTTGGATTATATCTTCCTTTTCTCAATGCAAATTTCTACCCTTCTTCATGATGTGGGTTCCACTTGGTAATTCCCTTCACCATTGTCCCTCTTTTAAATCGATTCCATAAAAGTTACATACTTTATTCACTTCTCAAGTCACCTCCATCATATTCGGTGTTGTCCCTCTTTGTTGATTGTTGTTTTTACAAACAAGAAAATCTAAACTTTCTTGAACTTCTACATTCTACGCCTTCCCTTATACTGTGTGGTATTTTGGTTGCTTCTTCTTCCCAAATTGGCTTCCTTCACAAGCTCCAGTCTGCCTCTTATTTCTTTTAAATGCATAAAAATGATCCTCCCATTCCACCCACACGGGATAATCTCCTACTAGCCTCCTTTGCACAGACTTAAACCCTCTCCTGGCTACGCAAAGTTGTGTCTTTCTTACCTCTGCCACGACTCCTCCTTTTCTTATTCAATGTCTTTTATATCATGTGACTCTTCCATTTGGTGTGACCTTTGAGTTCCAATCGCATTTTCTTTTCAACTACTCTCTTGGAGCCTTTCATTTTATCCTCATGGATTTTAATATTCCTCTTCATTTTTAATTCTGCTTAAACTTTTGTCTTCACACATGGAGAGTGGAATCAAACTTTAAATATTTATATGGATTTCTTAGAAATAAACTTTTAGAGGAATCAATAAAAAAGATTCTTGGAGGTTTGAATCAATTGCAATAACATCAAAAATGCCACCAAATGTTGAAAACAAACCAAAATGGAAGAAAATCAAACAAACTTTTTTTTTGGTTGATGTGGATCGTGTGTGAACTTAGATGCTCTTGCATCAATATACCTCAATATGTGTGCATCAATAGTTGGATGATCTGTCGGTTGAATGTATCTTAGAGTGATTCAACATGTTTGTATGTGAAAGAGGACCATGCCTAGTGTAAACATACTCACCCAGATGGGTCGGAATAGTTCGTTTGGTCACACAAATTGTAGAACGAAAGTTGCACCACTTTACAACTTTCAACCACTTGCATTTGACAACTTTTTCCCCAAGTGAAAATTCACCACCATGGGAAAATGACTCTGAGATAGAAAAAATTAAGAGAGGTTATTGTAGAGGGTCCCAACACGATCCCATAGGTTTAGATGAGAAGTTTCTAAGCGTCACGGTATCCGAGTAACAACATGCTAAAGTTTGCAACCATTTTGCACTTTCGACTCTTAAAGGATTCAACTGGTTGAATGTAGCTCGAAGCGATTCAGCATGTTTGGGTGCGAAAGAGGACCGTGCATAGCGTAAACGTACCCACATGGATGTTTTGAAATGGTTCGTTTGGTCACATGAGTTGCAGAACAAAAGTTGCACCACTTTGCAACTTTCAACTACTTGCATTTGACAACTTTTTTCCCAAGAAAAAATTCACCACCATGGGAAAATGCGTCTGAGGTAGCAAAAACTAAGAGAGGCTACTATAGAGGGGCCCAATGCAAACCCATAGGCTCAGATGAGAAATTTTCTAAGCATCACGGTATCCAAGTAACAACATGTTGAAGTTTGCAGCCATTTTGCACTTTGAACTCTTAAGGGATTTTGCCAGTTGAATGTAGCTCGGAGCAATTCAGCATGTTTGGGTGTGAAAGAGGATAGTTCCTAGCATAAACATACTCACCTAGACATGTAAGAATAGTTCATTTGGTCACACGAGTTGCAGAACAAAAGTTGCACCACTTTGCAACTTTTAACTACTTGCATTTGACAACTTTTTCCCCAAGCAAAATTTCACCACCATGGGAAAACGCCTCCAAGATAGCGAAAACCGACAAAGATTAATATAGAGGGGCCCAATGCAAACCCATAGGCTCATGTGATAATTTTCTAAGCATCACAATATCCGAGTAACAACATGCTAAAGTTTGCAGTCATTTTGCACTTTGGACTCTTAGGGGATTTTGTCGGTTGAATGTAGCTCGGAGCAATTCAGGGTGTTTGGGTGCGAAAGAGGACCATTCCTAGCATAAACGTACCCACCTAGATGCATCAGAATAGTTTTTTTGGTCACACAAGTTTCAGAATGAAAGTTGCACCACTTTGCAACTTTCAACTACTTGTATTTGACAACTTTTTCCTCAAGTGAAATTTTTCCACCACGAGAAAACGCCTCTGAGATAGAAAAAATCGAGAGAGGTTATTGTAGAGGGGCCCAACGTGAATCCATAGGCTTAGATGAGAAGTTTCTAAGCATCACGTTATCCATGTAACAACATGCTAAAGTTTGCAGTCATTTTGTAATTTGGACTCTTAAGGGATTTTGTCAGTTGAATGTAGCTCAGAGCAATTCAATGTGTTTGGGTGCAAAAGAGGACCATGCCTAGCGTAAATGTATCCACTCAAACACGTCAGAATAGTTTGTTTGATCACACAAGTTGCAGAATGAAAGTTTCACCTCTTTGTAACTTTCAACTACTTGCATTTCACAACTTTTTCCCCGAGTAAAAATTTTCCAACACAGGAAAACGTCTCTGAGATAGCGAAAACTGAGAGAGATTATTGTAGAGGGGCCCAACATGATCTCATTAACTACCCATAGCATGGTAATTCATTTATAATATTTTGCTTTCTTTATTTGAGACCACTATCATTCTCTTGTTCAAGGTGATCGTCCATAGTTTCTTGTAGATTTCCCTTCTCCCTTAGAAGATTTTGTCTTCTAATTGATTGCATTGGTAAACCTTGTTGTACCTTATTTATTTGGATTATGACTACCATAAGGCTAAAAGGATTCATTATTTGGTATTAAATGTTCATTAATATCCTTTCACTTTTGGAATTCCATACAAGGTCTCTTGAATCACCATGATGTCCTCTTCATGCCATTGTTTCATCTTCACAAATCCTACATTTGTCAATGTTTGGTATGTTTTTCATTTCATCCTATTTGGTGACTTTCATACTTTGTTGAAGTTATTGTCCTTTAGGTTTTGCAAGAAACCGTTGTATAGGATATCACTGTCATCCTTCATTTGGACTGTAACCATTTGAAATGATTGTCCTTTCAAAACTTCCTCTTATTATGTATAATAGTAAACATTAATGATCTGCATTGGCTTTGACTATGACTAACATTCTCATTTCTTGTTATCTATTTCTCATCCATGGCATATAGTTCAATTTCTTGGATGTCTTGAAATTTCAACTCAGTCATAAAGCTATGTCTATCTTTATTTTCAGTTTGTAACATGTATCCATCATAATCTCCTCCTTGCTTATGAAGTTCATGCCCTTGGTTTGTCTTTAAGAGCAACTATTGCTTCCTTTAATACTACCCATGTGTGGTTTCACTCTACCATGTGATGTCATTTCCATTAGTACTTTATTACAATCACAAGGACTATCATATCAACTTATTCATTATGAACATGACTTCCCTTTACATTAATTTTCCATTAATAGGCCTGCAACCTTGTCTTTTATCTCAAGGACTATTGACTATCCTTTCTTGGTCCCCGCTTTTATAGATATGCCCTTCTCATATTTATCTTTATACTACAGTCCTATTACTTTCAAGATGGTTGTTAGATCCTTTTTGGTGACTGTATATGGTACCATTGAAACTATCCACTTTGATTTGTCTTGATGGTACAAGCATAGCATCATGATATTTTCCTCTACCGTGACTAAGTGATTGTCCTCTTAGGTTTGTTAATCACTTAGTGCATTCTTTCCATGCTATGAACAAGAAACTTCTATCATGAACAAGGATGTAGTACGCAAACTTTTAGCATACTCTTTATGACACAAATTATTGATGACTACCCTTGTTTATTAGCATTGTGACTATCCCTTGCACACTTCCCTTGTGACTAGCTTGCCAAGCTCACTAGCTTGCCAATTCGGTAGGGTTGAATCCAAGAACCTGCAACCCAATCTTTCACCAATTATAGAATTTAGAAATACATTTTAATTTATTGAAAAACATCTAATTTTGAGTCCTAATTTAATGAAGTAAAATTTATAAATTGATGTTCTAGGATCCCCTTTGACAAAATGGTAACAATCGATCTAGATTATGTTGAATCAAGAGTGAAAGAAATGAAAATTCTATATGTTATGACTGAAAGTCTATGATTGTTATAACTAATTGAGGGAAATGCATTGTCTTGTGATACCTCACAATTATCACTACTAAAAATAAACTTTGTTGATCACACCTAAAGACCCTATTGTTATATAAGTTTATAAATAATCTCTTTGAAACCTTAGATTGTGAGAAACATAAATTGAAGAAATAAGACTAAAACCCTATGTATTTTAACAAACCACTAGTATTCATGATTTTTAAATCCTTATGAAACTATCAAAAACCTTATGTACCTAAGTATTATTTTTAACACTTTTCAGGGTGTTTCACTTGGCAAAATTTTGTGCTCTAAAAATGTTTGCCACTTTAACTTGTCACTTTTTTTTTCTAATTAGAAGATAATATGTTTTGATTTTCTTCACCAAAACTCCTTCCCCAAGTAAAATTTCAATTTTTTTGGCTCCTACACCAAAAGAGCATGCCTTAAGGATCTTTACCATGGCTAACACGCACAAAATTATATGCTTTGATGCTCTTCACCACTTTTTAAAACTTAAATAAATTTCAAGCCTAACAAAGCATGTTATGGGATTTGTCTTGCCACTACATCCTATACTTAACCAATTTTGTCATTTGGAAGTGGCTTTTCCAAACAAATGAGCACACTTTGAGGTCTTTGAGAGCTCACTAGCTTGCAAATTTGGTAGGGTTGACAAGGCAAGGGTAACATATGTCTCATAAAAATGGGGTCTCAGAGATCAATGAGGACTCATAGTGATGTATGAGGCATACATTGCCCCTACCTTGTCAACCCTTCCGAATTGGCAAGCTAGTGAGCTCACTAGCCTTTCAATTCAAGTAAATCATTGTGAGTCCCCATTTCTATGAGGCATTTTCTACCCCTACCTTGTCAACCCTACTGAATTGGCAAGCTAGTGAGCTCACTAGCTTTCCAATTCGATAGGGTTGACAAGGTAGGGGCAGTGTATGCCTCATAGAAATGGGGTCTCATGGTGATAGCTTGTGAGCTCACTAGCTTGCCAATTCAGTAGGGTTGACAAGGTAGGGGTAGTGTATGCCTCATATCAATGATGGAAGGAGTTCTGGGGTTTATAGAAGAGCAAGAAAATATGCCTTTGTACAATATAAGACATTGTTTCAGATTTTGTCATAAATCCACATGCTTTTCCTTCTAGACAACTTTAAATGTAAACCACAAACCATTACAACTAAATTTAAATGTAATATACACATTTAAGTGAGGCATATTTTAAGGAATATACACATTTGCATGTATTAATTTATCATAATTTTTGTATATCAAAAATACACTAAGTCAATAATAAATATTACAAGAGTGATGGAAGAACATATTGAAAATCCTCCCATTTCTCAATTCTTGTAGCAATACATGTAGGGAAATAATCATCCCATTTGCAACCTAGATAATGAAATATATTGTACAAGAAGAAACAAAAGGATTTGTTGCCCAGTTTGTTTTCTCCAATCCACCTCAAGTGACCCAGTTATTTGCATTCCAAAATGCTTCAAAACATGTACATCCCCTGCTCCCTTGGAAACACCTAGGTAGTAGCCTCTTTGTTGTTGTGTACTCTCACTGGAATTTGGTCCACAAAAAACCTGCAAAAACCTAACAATTTCAGACATGGACTCACATAAAAATCATTAAAAGACCAATAACTAAATAATGTCAAACATGCACCTTCTAACCAAATCTATTATCACCTTCATGCATTCTATAAGTAGATTGATTTAAGGTTCTAAAATGGTGGTGTGGCCCATCTTTCACTACTTTCTCATACCACTGAACACTTGCACCAAAAACCGATGTTCTTCTTTTCTTAAGTTGACAATCTTAAGTATAACCTATAGTCACAAATGCATCAATGACATTCCTAAATGCATATGGCATAAAACACTAGTAGAGAATAGCAACTTAAAGGTAGTCAATAGAGAGCAGCATATAGTTATCATTTTGCAAATTAACAATAATGTAATTTTGCAAACCCTTCTACAATACAACTTAAACGCTTCAAAGAAAGCAGTAATCAATAACATGACTTTACAAATTCAATGTGCATGTACTTACAAATCAATCTACGGAACCATTCCATTTAGGTCTTCTCTACTCTTTCTTTGTCAAGTATTGCCTTGTGGTCAAACTCACGCACTTTCCACAAGTTCTTGTTCGTAGGTCTACCCTTATATTTGATCAAACTAACGTTGGCTACGACTACAAGGTTCGAGTAGTGAAGAATCTTCTGATGCATTTCGAAGTCCTCAAACTACAACATTATTAACTAGGTAACTTCCAAGCCATATTTTAGTAACAACCACTGAACCTTTAGGATATTCTATTTTTTCTCCATCTATAACTGGGGCCTTCAATTTCTTTTTGGCCCTGATACAATAATACAAGTAATAATTTGTACCCTCTTCATTGTCTTCATCTGCAATCATTGCATAAATATGTCCTACATTGATATGTTCATCTTGTTAGATGTATTCAATGAACATCAAAATAAAACCTAAAATTAAGATATATTACTTGGTTCTAGTAGGTCTGATACATGATCAAAGTCAACAAATGATTGCATCTCTGTGATTTGTAGAGTCGTTGGGAGCTGATAAGTGTCAAGTGGGGTTAGACTTCTTACAAACCATGCGTCAACTCACTTTGTTGACTCACAATCATTCCATGCTTGAACTTTACATGCAAAACAAAAGCATTCCATCTTCCGCATATGGATAGTCCATGCACCTGCATTGGAGCTTCTAAAATAGTGTAGCTCACTCGATCTTATTAGTGTACAACAATCCTCATATTTTGCAATGTTAGTATCATCTTCTAAATGAAAAAATCTATGAACTAAATAATTACCTTCACTACCTGGACCCATTACATGGTTGCACCACTCAACAATTGATCTTTCATTTGTCAACTTTACACTATCTTTGTACTTTAACTCTTCTTGTGCTAAGGCTCTTTTGATACATGCACCTGCTCCATCATGCTCCCCCTTTCCATGCTCGGCCTCTAAGAAGTTCCACATATGGGGAACACCATTGATCCTATGCATCCTGCTCAACCAGTAAAACATTCTAAAGTTCTTGAATTGTTATATAAAGTTATCTGACCATATGATATGTTGGCTGAATGATATGCCCCTGCTAGCGAGATCAGCATAGAACATCTGAAAGCAACCTTGCACAGACTCTGTAGAATGTGTGCGATCATCACTAATGTAAAAGTGATACTCCCTCAATACTTTCCCATTATCCTCTGTACTGTCATTTGCATGAATGAATGCTATATGCACAAATATAGCAACTTGCATGGAGTTGTAGTACTATGATTGCACCTCATTTTGTGGTTGTAGTGTGTAGTTCTTCGCGAAGTTGAAAAATTAAACGATAATATGAAGTGGAAACATGTCCTTGCATAACTTGAATTGTGAGTCCAACCATTGAGCTCTATGTGTATGCCTTGCATACTCACATACCACCTGATCACGGAAAATGCCCATAAGTTGATACATTGGAATCTTATCATTGACCAATTCACACTTCTTTGCTTCTTTCCCATCTTTTAGACTGTAGGCCACTGTCTTGTATTTGCTAAATTCCATAATTTTGTCTCCAATTGTGCGTGTACTAGCCATGTGTTGGAAAATTGGAAAATGTTGCATGCCACCACAATGATCACATGTTCCATCCAAACATGACTTCTTGTAAAAAATTTGACCATCCACACTTTCACATAAAATGGAAGATAAGAATTACCTTGAGTATTTAGGTGGAGACCTTATGTTACATTCCTACAAAACATTGTTAGTATGCAAATCTACACATATACGTCGATAAACATCATAATGGTTAAAAAACTCAATATGTACTCTACAACAACAAGTAGTGCATGTGTGATTTATTTTGACATAAAAAGGATTTAGCATTTCAAAATACCTTTGACATATTTTAATTTTAGGGAACTTCCGTACAAAATCAGAAAAAAAATGGGTTTGAGTGGTATCCAAATAATGCTTTGGATGTGGCTCACAGATTTTACTACCAATTCTCCTTCTTAAAACATCTCTTTAATTGGGAGAGGTCATTGTGTTATCCTTCCAATAATCTACTATTATAGATCTCTAGGCTTGAGCAATTATTTTATCTTTCCATGGCACTCTACCCGAGAATTCCCATAACTCATTTCTATTTGGATCCTCCACTCTTTCACACCTTCCTTTGGCTCTCATTAGAGATGGTCTACTTATTTTCAAAGACTTACTTATATTTTAGCGTTCACCTTGTTCCTTGTTTGACTACTTAACAATGTTTTCATCACACGTCATGTGGCACAACTATCCTTCGTGTGTGGGGTAGAACCCACACTCTCATATGCACTCATCAAGTTCTTTACAATGGAATTTTCACTTGATTCATTCGAAACTCTTAGCCAAATATCCTTCATGTTGGGCCTAAATTTGAGTTGCCTCATCATTTCAACAAATAGTTTGCATCTTCCACCCTCGCTTAGCTTTGCAAAAAATAAACTCCATATCCCCTATGCATATCTTTGACATGAACGTTTTGGAATCTTATTAGGCATCCATTTCAAAAAATTGGAATCAATATCAATAAAAAATATAGTTTTTCTATGCAAAACTCTAGGAGGAGTTCTCAAATATAAATTTATGTCAATATTAGGAAGGTCAACAACATCGAGAATAGATCGCATACCTTCAATTGGAGGTGCAATTGATGACATACCTTGAGATTGACATGTAAACATGTTGTACCTCCAACTTGAGATGTCATTTGTGGAGTGCCTTCAAATAGAGATGTGTTTGTTGATGTACTTTCAAAATGCAATGTTTTTGATGGTGTGTCTTCAATTGGAGATGTGATTTATGATGTACTTGGAAAACCACATGTTTTTCATGTGTCTTCAACTAGAGATGTGCATTGAACTTCACCTATGGTTGATGATGTGCCCCCAACTTCAGTATCCATTCTTGTCCTCCCACAAACTTTCCTCATCCATGCCCTTTGTCTTGCCAATTGGACATCTCTCTTAGATTGCACAGGAATTTCTGGCAGTATGGGTTGCATTTCCTTTGCTTCATGAGCTACATTTTTTTATTCTCTTCTCCTTGCATTTTTAACTACACATTCTTCTGGTGTTAGAGCCTTTGGTCATTTCCTCGGCATGATGTTGAATGCTACATGTTCACAAACACACATAGAACCACAAACACACATAGAATAAAAGTAAGTAATGTATTTTATGAAACATATTGATATCACTGATTACATTGCCTTTTATGAAACACACCAAAGAATTTTATGAAAGAAGGCAGTGAGTTGTTTGGAATTATCAAACATGTATATGCTACAATATTTTTTATACATACATCTACCTCCATACTGTAAGAAATTTGAGTAATACATAAATTTTTAAACATATCCATACCATTGATTACATTGCATTTTATGAAACACACCAAGAATTTTATGAAACATATTGATATCATTGATTACATTGCATTTCATATCTTTAAAACTCAAAGCATTACTTTACATTGCATAAGTAATGTGACTTATCAAACATTACATGTCTTATTAAACATTGTTGTCCCCAACCTAGGGTTTATAGCGAGCTTCAAAAAACCCATAAATTTTGATGCGTTTGGTGAAAATATATGAAACTTGGTACTAATTTGATATGCCTATATGCATGTGCTGACAAAAGGGGGGTTGCTAAATAATAATTTTGTGTGAGTTATTGAGGACAGTTTGTTTCTTTTTGCAACTACACTATGTAAAACCTAGTACTTTGAAGGATTTGTACAAAACTTGCTTCATGTGAGCATTGATCTATGTTAAGACTCGGGTTTGAGGGGAGTATTTGGAGTGTGAACAAGTGCTTAGGAGCAAAGAAGTGTCAAACCCAAGGTATAAGTTGTTGCCACCTTTAGAAACTAGAGAATCTTGTGTTTATTGTTGTCAAAATCACATTGTGATTGTCAACAAAGCCATGAAGAAGATGAATTCAAAGAAGGGTTTGTGATGCTATATCTTGGAATTATTCACTATTTCTTTGGAAATGAGGTAACTTAGAAAGACAATAATCATTTTCAATTGCACAAAATTTTCCCTTTTTTATTTATTAGAAAGGTAAATGGTATGAATGAATGGAAACTTGCATTAACAACTATGTCAACTCACTTGAATTTATCTAAGCACATGTGATGAAGGTGATTATTTTATGGAATAAAAAAATTAATGGAAACTTACATTAACATTGATCAAAGCTCTTAGGTTTTCCAAATTAGTTGAAAATAAAAGTTTTCCCGCAACCATCACTAATAATGAATTTGAATCTATTATGTCACGTTTTCCATTTTATATCTTCAATCTCCTAAAAAATAAACTTTTGCATGCAAAATACATCTAATTTAATGTTGAATTCTATGTGTAACAATCAAGATTAATAAAATCATCAAATGAATGGTCTAAAAATTATGAAAACAAAACAAAAAAACTCAATATAAACATCTACCTAAAATGAAATAGAGTGAATTCCACTAGCCATGTTGGAAATGGAATACTATAAGCAATGCAAATATAATTCATAAGCAAATTTGTGTTAATTTGATGTCATTTATACAAGTTTAAACATGAGTTCATCTAAATTATGTCATTTTTTTCATTTTTTTGTTCTTCAAACTCATAAAAATTAAACTTTTTTATGCAACTCTCATCTAATTCAAATTCTATGTCCAATTGTTATGATTAATAAAATCATTAAATGTATTTAGTTTATACTATCAAAAGCAAAAAAATATACTAAATATAAACATTTCAATATTACCAAAATGAATATATTACCTAAGATCATGTAAAATGATGTAGAAAATTCAAAATGTCTTCTTCTATGTTGTCTAGCATGTAGATTGGAGGTAAAAAGGTGATGGATCAAGCATAGATTGGTACAACAGGGAGTCAACTACATAAAAAGGTGTTTTTGAGTTAGATAAAGCATTGAACCAGACAAATGCAGAAGCATGTGGGCCTGAATCATGGGTCAACCCCTATTTTACCATTTCAAGGTAAAACACATTTGGCGCTCGCCAAATTTAGTGAGAGCCAAATGTGTTTCTTTTAAATTTTCACCTTGCATAGAGAGGAAGGGAGTGAGACTTGAGATAGAGAGAGAGGTGATAGGAGTGAGAGAGATTAGTCTAGGTATCATGGTAGGGATTGAGACCTAAGAGCAATAGAGACTTGAGAGGGATAGAGAGTTATCCAGTTAGAGTGGGGGGGAATATCGGACAATAGGAGAGCAATTGGGAGGGATGAGACCTAAGAGATAAAAAAATACCAAAGGGGGAGAGAGAGAGGGAGAGGGGGAGAGGGGGTTGGACTGAAATATATTTTCTAGGTAGGGTGGGAGGTGTGTGAGACCTGACAGAGAGGAAGTGTGAGAGAGGGTATTGGAGTGAGATAGATTAATCTAGGTAGCATGGGAGGGATTGAGACCCGAGATAGAGAGAGAGAGAGAGACTTGAGAGGGAGAGAGGGAGACACAATACCCTCTACCCTCAACCCTTAAACCATAAATCATAAACCCTAAACTCTCTACCCTCTACCCTTTACCCTTAAACCCTAAACCCTCTACCATCTACCCTCAACCCTCTCTCTCTCTCATCCCTACACCCTCTACCCTTAAACCATAAACCATAATACCTAAACCATAAACCCTAAAACCTCTACCCTTAACCCTTAAACCCTCTACCATCTACCCTAAACCCTTAAATCTTAAACCCTAAAACCTCAACCCTCTACCCTCTACCCTCTACCCTCTACCCTCTACCCTCAACCCTCAACCATCTATCCTCAACCCTCTACCCTCTCTCTCTCATCCCTACACCCTCTACCCTTAAACTATAAGCCGTAATCCCTAAACCATAAAAATTAAACCATAAACCTTAAACCCTCTATGCTGTACCCTTAACCCTCTAGCCTCTAGCCTCAACCCTAAACCCTAAACCCCCCCTCTCTCTCTCTCTCTTATTCAATTAGGTTGGGGGGAAGACTTGAGAGGGAGTGGGAGATAGAGAGATGGGAGACCTAAACCCTTAAAACCAAACCCTCTACCCTCTACCATCTACCCTCAACCCTTAAACCCTCTACCATCTACCCTCAACCCTCAACCCTCTCTCTCTCTCATCCCTACACCCTGTACCCTTAAATCGTAAACCATAATCCCTAAACCCTAAACCATTAACCCTCTACCCTTAACCCTGAACCCTTAAACCCTCTACCATCCACCCTAAACCCTTAAACCCTCTACCCTCAAGTACCCTCAACCCTTAAACTTTAAACCATAAATCGTAAAACCTCTACCATCTACCCTCAACCCTCTACCCTCTCTCTCTCATCCCTACACCCTCTACCCTTAAATTGTAAATTGTAATCCCTAAACCCTAAACCCTCTACCCTCAACCCTTAATCCCTAAACCCTAAACCCTTAAACCCTCTACCATCTACCCTAAACCCTTTAATCGTAAACTATAAACCCTCTACCATCTACCCTCAATCCTCTACCCTCTCTCTCTCTCCCATCCCTTCACCCTCTACCCTTAAACTATAAACCATAATCCATAAACCCTAAACCCTCAACCCTCAACCCTTAATCCCTAAAACCTAAACCCTTAAACCCTCTACCATCTACCCTAAACCATTAAACCCTCTACCCTTAAACTGTAAACCACAAACCCTAAACCTTAAACACTCTACCCTCTACCCTTAACCCTCTAGCCTCTAGCCTCAACCCTAAACCCTCAACCCCCTCCCCCTCTCTCTATCTTATTCAGTTAGGCTAGGGGGGAAGACCTAAGAGAGGGAGTGGGAGATAGAGGGATGGGATACCTAAACCCTCAACCCTAAACCCTTAAAACTAAATCCTTAAACCCTCTACCCTCAATGCAATACCCTTTATCCTCTACCCTCAACCCAATACCCTCTACCCTTAAACCATAAACCCTTAAATCCTCAACCCTCTACCCTTAACCCTTAATCCCTAAACCTTCTACCCTTAACCCTCAACCCTCTACCCTCAAACCTCAACCTTTAAACCCTCAACCCTCAACCCTCTACCTTGTACCCACCCTTAAACCCTCTACCCTCTACCCTCTACCCTCTACCCTCTACCCTTAACTCTCAACCCTTAAACCCTAAACCCTAAATTCTCAACCCTCTACCCTTAACCCTTAAACCCTAAACCCTTTATACCCTTAAACCCTAAACCCTAAACTCTTAAACCCTAAACCTTAAACCCTCTACCCTCTACCCTCTACCCTCTACCCTCTACCCTCTACCCTAAACCCCCTCCCTCTCTCTCTCTTATTCAATTAGATTGGGGGTGAAGACCTGAGAAAGGGAGTGGGAGATAGAGGGATGGGAGACCTAAACCATCAACCCTAAACCCTAAAACCCCCCTCTCTCTCTCTCATCCCTACATCCTCTACCCTTAAACCATAAATTATAATCCCTAAACCCTAAACCCTCTACCCTTAACCCTTAATCCCTAAACCCTAAACCCTTAAACCCTCTACCCTTAAATCGTAAACCGTAAACCCTTAAACCCTCTACCCTCTACCCTCTACCCTTAACCCTTAATCCCTAAACCCTCAACCCCCCTCTCTGTCTCATCTCTACACCCTCTACCCTTAAACTGTAATCCCTAAACCATAAACCCTAAGCCTCTACCCTAAACCCTAAACCCTAAACCCTAAACCCTAAACCCTAAACCCTAAACCCTAAACCCTAAACCCTCAACCCTCTACCCTCAACCCTCAACACCCTCAACCCTCAACACTCTACCCTCTACCCTTAATCCCTAAACCTTAAACCCTCTACCCTCAACCCTCAACACTCTACCCTCTACCCTAAACCCTTAAACCCTCTACCCTTAAATTGTAAACCCTAAACCCTATACCTAGACCCTAAGCCCTTAAACCCTAAACCCTTAAATTGTCTATCCTTTACCCTTAAACCCAATACCCTCTACCCTCAACCCTTAAACCCTCAACCCTCAACCCTCAACCCTCAACCCTCAACCCTAAACCCTAAACCCTAAACCCTCAACCCTCAACCCTCAACCCTCAACCCTCAACCCTTAAATCATAAATCATAAACTATAAACCGTAAACCCTCTACCCTATACCCTTAACCCTTAAACCCTCTACCATCTACCCTAAACCCTTAAACCCTCTACCCTTAAACTGTAAACCCTAAACCCTTAAACGCTAAACCCTAAACCCTTAAACCCTCTATTAATCCCTAAACCCTAAACCCTCAACCCTCAACCCTCAACCTCAACCCTCAACCCTCAACCCTCAACCCTCGACCCTCAACCCTCAACCTTAAACCTTAAACCCTCAACCTTCAACCCTCTACCCTTAACACTTAAACCCTAAACCCTTAAACCCTCTACCCTTAAACTATAAACCCTAAACCCTAAACCCTTAAACCATAAACCCTTAAACTATATACCCTCTACCCTTAAACCCAATACCCTCTACCCTCAACCCTTAAACCCTTTTAAACCCAACTAAACTCTCTACCCTTATCCCTCAACCCTCAACTCTTAATCCCTTAACCCTTAAACCCGAAACCCTCTACCCTCCACCCTCAACCCTCAACCCTCAACCCTCAACCCTCAACCCTCAACCCTTAAACCCTATACCCTATACCCTATACCCTATACCCTTAAACCCTCTACCATCTACCCTAAACCCTTAAACCTTAAACCCTAAACCCTTAAACCATCTACCCTCTACCCTTAACCCTCTACCCTCAACCCTCAACCCCCCCTCTCTCCCTCAACCCTACACCCTCTACCCTAAACCCTAAACCCTCTACCCTTAACCCTTAATACCTTAACCCTAAACCCTCTACCCTCTACCCTCTACCCTCTACCCTTAACCCTTAAACCCTCTACCCTTAAACTATAAACCCTATACCCTAACCCTAAACCGTAAACCCATAAACATGTCCTTCATTGTCTTCATCTACAATCACCACATAAACATGTCCTGCATTGTCTTCATCTACAAACCCTCTACCATCTACCCTAAACCCTTAAACCTTCTACCCTTAAACCGTAAACCCTTAAACCCTCTACCCTCTACCCTTAACCGTCTACCCCTCTACCCTCAACCCCCCCCCCTCTCTCTCTCAACCCTACACTCTCTACCCTTAAACCGTAAATCCTAAACCCTAAACCCTCTACCCTTAACCCTTAATCCCTAAACCCTAAACCCTAAACTCTCTACCCTCTACCCTCAACCCTCAACCCTAAAACCCTCAAACCCTCAAACCCTCAACCCTTAAACCCTAAAACCCTCAACCCTCAACTCTCTACCCTTAACCCTTAAACCCTCTACCCTTAAACTATAGACCCTAAACCCTTAAACTATCTACCCTCTACCCTTAAACTATCTACCCTCAACCCTATGCCCTCAATTATCAACCCTCGTCTATCTTTGTCCCTCCTTCCTCTTCTCTCCTCTATATCTCACTTCTCCCTCCATCTCTCCCTCCATCCATTCATCCCTCTCTACCTTAATCCCTCAACCCTATACCCTCAACCCTTAAACCCTTAAACACTCAACCCTAAACCCTAAATCCTCAACCCTCAACCTCAACCCTTAAACCGTCTACCCTCTACCCTCAAGCCAATACCCTCTACCCTCAAGCCTAATCTCTCAACCCTTAAGCACTCAACACTAAACACTCAACCCTCTTTCTCTCTCTCACTCCCTCTCACTCTCTCTCAAGTCTCTCCCTCCTACTTGAGAGAGGGGGGGAGAGAGAGAGAGAGAGAGGGAGAGAGAGGAAGAGAGAAAGAGGGAGTGGGAGAGAGAGTGATGTGAGAGAGATAGAGGGTTTGAGAGAGATAGAGGGAGAGATAGAGGGAGTGAGAGAGAGAGAGAGGGAGGGAGAGAGACAGAGGGAGTCATGGAGAGAGCCAGAGAGACCCTAGGAGAGGGAGAAAGAGAGGGAGAATTGAGAGAGGAGAGGAGGGAGGGAGAGGGAGAGAGGTGGGAGATGCCCAAGAGAGAGGAGAGAGGGAGGGGCTGGGAGGGAGATACCTAAGAGAGGGAGAGACATAAAGATAGAGAGAGATAAAGGGAGTGAGAGAGAGGGATAAAGAGAGAGAGGGGGGGTAGGAGGGAGAGGGGGTGGGAGGGAGAAACCTCTAAGAAAGAAGGAGAGGGAGAGGGAGACAAAGTGGGAGAGAGGGGGTGGGGAGGGAGAGACCTGAGAGAGAAGGAGAGAGGGAGTGGGAGATAGAGGGATGAGAGAGATACAAGGAGTGAGAGAGAGAGACTTGAGAGAGGGAGAGGGAGTTCCCAAGGTAGAGGGATGGGAGAGAGAGAGAGAGAGAGAGAGAGAGAGGATAGAGAGAGAGGGGATGGAAGGGAGATACCTGGGAGAGAGGGAGAGAGATAGAGGGAGTGAGAGAGATAGGGAATTGGAGAGAGATAGATGGAGTGAGTGAGAGAGATAGAGAGAGACCTGACATAGGGAGAGGGGGTAGGAGGGAGAGGAGGTGGGAGGGAGATAATTGAGAGAGTGGGAGAGAGAGAGGGAGAGGGAGAGAGAGTTGGAGAGAGATATAGGGCGTGAGAGAGAGGGACTTGAGAGAGAGAGGGAGATATGGTGGGAGGGAGATACTTGAGAGAGAGGGAGAGGGAGAGGGAGAGGGAGAGAGAGAGAGGGAGAGAGAGGGAGGAGGGAGGGAGAGAGATAGAGGAGGACCTGAGAGGAGAGGGCAGGATGAGAGACTTGACAAAGAGAGAGGGATAGGGTTAGGAGGGAGATACTTCAAGAGAGAGAGAGAGAGAGAGAGAGGGGTGGGAGGAGGAGACCGAGAGAGGGAGAGATTGAGGAGGGAGAGAGAGAGGGAGGAGAGAGAGAGAGGAGAGCTGGGAGCCAGAGACCTGAGAGAGAGGGGGGTAGGAGGGAGAGTATTGAGAGAGAGAGGGGGGGAGAGACCTAAGAGAGAGGGAGAGAGTGGAAGAGAGATAGAGGGAGTGAGAGAGAGAGAGGGAGGGAGAGAGATACCTAAGAGAGAGAGAGAGAGGGAGAGAGATAGAGTGAGTGTGAGAGAGGGAATGGGAGAGAGAGGGAATGGGAGAGAGATAGAGGGAGTGAGTGAGAGACCTAAGAGAGGGAGAGGGTGTAGGAGGGAGAGACTTGAGAGAGAGATATATATAGAAAGATAATGACCTAAGAGAGGAGATGGAGTGAGAGAGAAAAAAATACCAGAGGTGGAGAGTGAGAAAGGGGGTTGTAGTGAGATAGATTTATTTAGGTACCTAGGTGGGAGGGAACAATACCTGAGAGAGGGGATTGGAGTGAGAGAGAGAGTAGTATAGGTAGCATGGGAGGGAGTGAGATCTGAGAGAGAGAGACTTTAGAGGGATAGAGAGTTATCTAGTTAGGGTACCGAGGTAGAGAGTGTATGAAAGGTAAAACCTCAACTATCCATCTACGATCATAAACTGTGCACTCTAAGAATTATCAAAGTCATTGACCAAAGAGAGGGGAAAGTGAGATTTTGTTCAAAGCAAGCCATTTGGCGAGCACCAAATTTGGCACTCGCTAAATCACACATCACATTTAGCGCACACAAAATTTGGCACTCACCAAATGTGATGTGCCATTTGGCGAGCGTCGAATTTGGCACTTGCCAAATGACCTGCTTTGGACGTGTTAATTGACAGGATTTTCCAAATCCCCTCATATTTTCGTCTATGCTCACTATCACGTTTGCACATCTTTCAATGAAATTTTATAAAAAAACTATGATGGCGTTAACCTCTCTCTTAGCTATCTAAATATATAATTATTTTTTTGTTTTGATTTAGTTAAGGTTTTGATCCATAGCTTCTATTGTAAATGCCTTTGTTTTTGGTCAAAAACCAACATGTGCTAGTTTTAGGATAGATTTTTACTCGTTCATGGAAATATGAAACAAATTACATTTTTTAAAACTAGACTCCATTCTACACATGATGAAAAAAAATCAATTTTCAATTAGTTTTCAAAAATGTAGGGGGGAGCACACTCAAATTTCAGCTTTTCAGGATGTGTCCACTTTCAAAATTCATAAAATATTATATATTCATTAAAAAAAATATCCGAAAGAACAAGGATAAACTACATGGTGTTAGAAAATTTATCACCATTGGGATTTTTGAGATTCTAAAAAAAAGTTAATCAAAAAGGGGGGAGCCCTCAGGCGCTATACTATTTTTTTTAATAAAAATAGGACTTGTTTTAGGCCCCTTTTTGAAACCCTTAATATTTATTAATTTCAAAAAGAATTAGAAGCCTAGAAACTAGACTTAGATCACTTCAACTTTTGTCTTGTTGCATCTTGAAATTTTGAGCGTAACTATCTTCATTTTCTCATGCAAATCAGATTTTGCTAATTTCAGAAGAAGAAAAAAGTGGCATCTTAAGAGCCAAAATTGTGTCATAGATCCATGCACTTACCCTGTGAGGATTTTTAATGCAGGTCTGAATCTTGTATGATGTAATAAGGTGATTTATTCTTGGCGTCATTAATAAAGCGGTCCTATATTGAGAAGTGGACCCAGAGACGTAGTCTGAACACATGGGTGAACTCAGTTAACAAACTTATTATTGACACTTTATTATCTTGTAATCCTTTTAGTATTTTGATTCCTTTTGAGTTCTTAATTATGAAATTGAAGTAACTAATTAATTTCATCAATTTGTGTAATGAGTTAAGCGTATCTAATTCTATAATTTCAATGGTTAAAGAACATAACTACACAATTTTGTTTGCGATTAGGAAATTCTGTAATTCAGGTTAAGTGAAATTTAATTTAATTGTAAGCCTTGATTACATACTAGGCAACAATAGGAGGAGGAGAAATAACTAGGGTTACTCGATTTTCCTCGGGTCTATCCTGAGGTGTTCCTCTACCCACACCTTGGAAATTCTTGATATCAAAGTAGTTCACATGCTTACCCATGACAAATTCAACATATAGTTTTCAAAGAAAATATTGGGGGACATCAAGATTGTTGTTGGGTGGTTTATCAAAAACCTTCCACCAACGATTCCAAAAGTTATCTAGGATACCCTTATATGTGCATCATTTAATCAAATATTTGGGCTTACACACATCAATGGGTTGTCTAGTTTTAGGATTGATGAAAAGTTGTGCTAATTGGGCTTGAGAAATGTCTAGTTCCCTCACCCGATTGTATGATAATCCATCGACATAGATTTATCCATTTGACATCAACTTTCATATTAAATATTTATCTAATATAGAAAAAATATACCATTTTGATATAGATTCTTTTACCTAGTGCATCATATTTTTTTTTTTAAATTAAATAAGTTTTAGTATTTTCCTTGGCATGGTAATCAACCTAATGTTTTATGTTGATAAACTATTTTTAGTAAAAAAAAAAGTATAAATAATGATTTCAATATTAAAATACATATATTTTTGAAAAATACACTTATGGATCTACAAAAGGGTATTTATATTTAAAAAAAATGTTATCTAGATATGGGTAAGAGTTATTGAAACATTTTTTATTTTTTTTGGTAAATTAGGCTCAAAGTGGTGCTACATATATATTTTTCCAACAAATTTAGTTGGAAAAGCTATGGAAATATCTAACATATCTAGAACGAATCTTACTAGATCATATGTTTGACCAAAATTGATTTTTAGTTACAAATATTTATATTCACTTGTATTGAGAAGTTGGCCAAAAGTGTGACGTAGCTTTGTACTTTTACCCATATAATACACACTATTTATTATATATTATATAATATAATAATATTATATATTATAAACTAAGTCACAAGGTTCGTCGCATTTCAACCTTCAAATTTGAAATTTGTCGAATTTGTTAAAATCACATAAAATTCATTCAAATTCGGCCCTAAAATTCATATGAAATAAAGCAACTGAAGTTATGTTAAAATCTATTTTTCAAAAGCATAAATTTAGGGTTTTTAGATGAGTTTTCCTTATAAATAATATAACTTAAAGAAAGTGATATCTCACACTTGAAGGCAAATTTCTAGCACTGGCAGCTAGGTCATAACAGATTTATTATTTGCGACTGAAGGTGGGAGTTTTATAATTTGAGACAACCTCCATTGTTGGCATCTCAAAATCATTTGTGATTGTTGAAGCCTAAGTTTTTTATCAACAACGAAAGGCGAGAGTTGGTGAGATTTTTCTATTGGTGACAAATTACTTGCACCCTACACAAAATTTGTAACATGCCCATTTTTCTACATAGTAACTTTCCTAGGTTTTTAACCTCAAGTAAAAAATTTAAGCATCTAACCATTATGAGCAAAAAAAATTTTCTTTTCAAAACTATAAAGATAGCATGCACATTTGAAATAAATAGCTTTCTAAAAATTTCCATTGCATTATATCAAAGTACTACAACTTTCCAAAGTAATGATTACTTAGTACATGATAACATGATATCATTTCTCTTTTACTATCCTTCCATCATAAAGGATTCAAAATGTACATAAACAAGGCTTCGTGGAGCTTACTGGAAAAATATGTACGAATAGTCCTAGAAATCCCCATCCAAATCTTGGTCACCAACTAATGAGGAGAAGCATCACTCAAGCGCTTTTTTTTCTAACCTTGGACTAACTGTGGTCCCCTGCACAACTATCAAACTAATAGATGACCCTACCTTTCAACGAAGAGATTGGTTCGATAACCTCATAATAAATATTGACCTTTTATGAGCTTGGTGTTGTGTCCTATATATCTAGATCTATCAAAAAGTGGCTACAACCTACATATATGGCATTCCTCAACCTATTATGTAAATCTGGATCATAGTGAACTGACAGTGTAAATAGTGACAACTTACACTACTTTGGCCAAAGTATTCACCCCCCAGTATTTCGAATGGACATCATTTACTTCACCCACCTTCCTAGCTCAATTTGTATTGACCATTCATAATCTATGCATAGGCTATCCCTTTCACTGGATTATCCTAACCTCGGGAAAAACCTATTACCTCTTTGTTCTCCTAGGGTGTCTTCCTCCTCTTTTGAGTTTTTGTTTTTTCCCCTTCTTGTTATCTTAGCTTGGTCTAATTTCCTATTCATCATTTGAACTCAAGTTGTGTGTTACCTTCCTTCTCTCCCCCTCTCTCTTTTTTATCTTATATTGGTCTACAACTAACCATTTCTCCTCCTTCAACTCTCTCTCATCTTGATGATGGATTGAGTAGTGTGATTCAAAACGTTGATGGAAAAATAATAACACAATCAAATCTAGAAAAATTATTCAAACAACAAGATGGAATGTGGAAACTTGATATCTTTAGTTATTCATCTACTAAGTAAATCATATCACTTTAAGACTCAATTAGTTTAAACAATTAGCTATGAAAGTTATATCCCCAATATAGTATTTATTCCCTCTATATCCACCTATTCCTTAATATGGAATATGTACAAACACTTCAAGAAAAATAGATCTTTACACAAAGTACAATAAGCAATATTTCCTTTTCACTTAAGATACAAATAATCTTTTCTTATAAATAGATGATATAATCCTCTAATCAAAACAACCAATGATTCACTATCATTCCAAACATAAAAAGTATAAAAGAGTAGAAATCAGCATACCTGTTTAAGTAATGCTCCAATTGATTGATCTAGTTTTCCAACACATCCTTCCCCATATAGTAAGTAACTCTCAAATAACTTTCTCCCACTTTACCAAAGACTTCCTCTCAAATTCATCTCTCAATTCTCTCAAAAACTCTCTCACAACTCAGGAAATTAGAAAATAATAACTCAGGAATTCACATCAAGAATGCAAATATGTGTCCTTATTGTGGTTGAGAGCACCTCTATTTATACATAAAGATCAACAACTAAAGGCTAGAAACAAGGCATCAAGAATGACACTTCTCAACTCAAGAGGTTCAACACAACAATCAAAAGAAAATGTGGCAACTAAATTTGTTGCACAACAAACACATATATGTAGCCAAGGTGAATAAGTCAATACTAAAATAGACAGCAAGAATGATGATCATAAATGCAAGGCAATTGCCTCCTACAAGTCGACTTATTTGGCACAACATCGTTCTTGACTACTTCTGCATGTCTCAAAATGCTTCACATCGTAGAAATTCATAGTAAAAGGATAGACTTCTAATCAATTCATTTCATTCTCAGTTGGCGCCACATTATGTCATTCGCACCATATTACATGGGTCGTTGTTGGCTATTTTACTTGGTCGTCACTTTCCTGTGCATGAGAATTTACTATTGTTTTGCTTTGATAAAGTCTTGACAACCAAATTAACACATTGAAAAGCATTGGTAGCTAAGTGCTTATATATGGCGCTTTCCATATTTCACATTACAACACTCTAAATTTTTAAAGCATCACTTGTTAATATATATGTGTTGTTTACATAGTGCTATTCCCTTTATTACTATGTTGCTGCACACATTACTTAGCATAAAATATGTTTTAAATGCTATGTGTTGGTTAAATAATTCAACGTTATCATTATCATATATACGTAATGATTATATATATAATATATGTATATATATTTATATGTATGTATGTATATATATCGATTCTCAAGTTTATATAACACATTTGATATATGAATACACATTCACATATTGATGTAAGTGTGTGTATATATGTATATATATATACATAAACATACTAGTATGGACATATCCTTTTCGTCAATACATACCCGTAAGTTTATATATATATATGTATGTATGTATGTATGTGTGCATATTTTTATATACTATATATATACATATATATTACACCTTATATTTAAACACATATATTCATAATCATATCAATTGACGTATTTATATGGCATATGGGTAATCTGTACATGAGCGTGCATAGATATGCCTATCTATGTATACTTATGCACATATTTACTCATGTGTATGAGTTTTCCGTCGACAATTATATATATACATTTTATGTATATATATTCCATCAATCAAATATAAACACGCAAAGTACCCACACATATCCAAGAGACTCAATACTTAGACTCCTAAGCAAGAACATTCATAAATATAAATGCAAGAATAAAGATAACTTACTATTTCCCAACTATTATCCCTACTTGACCAAACTAGAAGTGTGTGTGTGAAAGCTCAATTTAGGGCTTTTATTAAAGGTTACCAGACCAAATTCTTCTGCCTGAGTGATACTTCCCCTCTCGTCAGAAGGCTTGATACTTTTCCTGCATCCAACTTTACACTTTGCAATAGTAGTTAGCTGAAAAATATACATTCACTTGCATCATATATTTTTCACAATCAAGACATTTCATAACATCAATTAAATCAACATTTATTCTTCATATTTCCAAAACACAAAGCATAAATACACTCATCTAAAGCATTTTCACCCAACTAGGTAAAAGTAAATAAGTAGTAACACAATGGGGTGTAACAAAATCCTTCACATTGTTGCTTGATGCTCCTCCGAATCTGCAACTTCCTCCTTCAAATTTGCAACTCTGCAAGGTAGGTCGTCATTCATTTTTGTTTTGAAAGATATTGGTTTTTTAATTTTTTCCTCTGTTTTTTTAAGGTTTGGTTATGTCTTTCTTTAGATTTTAGATTTTGTTATTTTATATATATATAACTTATATTAAAAACTAATATTTAATATATTAGTAAATGTATTTTGTTTTTTAAAGTTAAAATATAAATTTAATATAATGTAATATAACAGTACTGAATATAATTTAAATGTTATTTTATAATTAAAAATCATATAAAATATTATGTAATATTATTTCTATATTAGAATAAAATTCATTTTTCAAATTTTGTTTTTAATTTTATGCTTTTAAAAGTTAAAATTAAAATAAAAAATTAATATATCTTTATTTTATGCTTTTAAAAATAAAATGTAGTATATTTTTATTTTTATGTTTTATAAATAGAAATTGATATCTTTTATTTTGTTCGTTAGAGTTAAAAATATATATATTAATTTTTTTTAAATAAAATTTAATGATTGTTTTATTTTATTTGAATATTTTTTATTTTGTATTTTAAGTTAAAAAATAATTAATATATTTTGATTTTATGTTTTGAAAAAGGTTTAGTGTTTTTATTTTATAAGTTATAAATAATAATATATTAAATTTTTATTGTTATGTAACTATGTTTATTAAAATAGAATTTAAAAAAAAATCAAAAAATTCTAGAGTTAAAAATAAGAAATTTCTATTTTTTGTTTTAATGTTTTTTGAAATAAAATTTAGTTAATGTTTTAAATACTAAATATTAATTTTATTTTGAAACATGTAGATTTTCATTTAATGGTTCCGAACAAATCAACTTTCGAGGCATGGAAGCATATGACCCATGATGGTGTTAACATCCATTGTAACTTATGCCCACATATTTTAACTAAAATTTTAACAAAGGTTATGGACCACTTGCTTGGTATTATAGAGGGTCCAGGTGGAGGTGTTATTCCATGTTCAGGTGTTACTCCAAAACTTAGAGCTATTCTAGAGAAAGAACAGTCTAGTTCAATTATAGGAAAAATGAAGAAGGCACAAAAGAAACAAAGAAACAAAGAAGATGTATCTAAATTCACATTTGTTATTTCTTCCTCTTCTAGTCTATCCAAGCCAGTGAGGGCATCAAAAGAGAGTGGAGCATTGAACAACTTTTGGAAACCCATAGAAAAACAACAGGTGGATTATGCATTAGCTAGTTTTTTTTACTCGTGCTATTCCATTCAATGTTGCAAGAAATCCATATTTTCGTAATACAATTTAGAAATTTTTAGAGTTTGGCAAATGGTACACACCACCATCTTCAGAGGCTTTCAATACAACTCTTTTGTAGAGGTCAAAAGATAGAGTGAATGAGAAATTAGCTGATGTCAAAGCCTCTTCGAAGGAAACAAGTTGTATTATATTGAGTGATGGATGGTCAGATATATGTCAAAGGCCATTGATTAATGTTTTGGTGTCTTGTCCTGATGGTGTTGTATTCTTGAAAGTGATTGAAACCATGAACCATAAGAAAAATTCCAAGTATATTTTTCAAATATTAGAGGAAGCCATTCTTGAAGTAGGGGTGGAAAATGTGGTTCAAGTGGTAATTGGCAATGCAGCAAATTGTGTGAGAGCTGAAAAGTTGATTACAAAGAAGCATCCACAAATATATTGGAGCCCATGTCTAGCCCATTGTATCGATTTGTTGCTTCATGACTTGGCTAAATTCCAATGGGTACATGAGGTTATTCATAAAGGGAGAGCAATTGCAAATTTCATATGGAATCATCGTCTCACATTGAGTCTTTATAGGCAACATGCATCCAAGGAGTTGTTGCTCGGCCTTGTGAAACAAGATTTGCATCATTTTATATCACTTTGAAAAGAGTGGTTGAAAAAAAGCAACTTTGAGGTATGTTATTTGTTTCAATTAGTGAGAAAATTTAGTACTTTCTAAAGGTCCTAAGGGGAAGAACATAGAGAAAATCATTCTAAATGGCAATTTCTGGGAAAATGCAACAAAGGTTTTTCTTATATGTGAACCAATTGTTGATGTGCTTCGTATGGTTGATGGTGACACTCCTTGCCTTGGCATGCTTTATGAAAGCATGGACCATTGTAAGGAAGCTATTAAAAAAACACTAAATAATTTAGAAGCAAAATATATGGAGATATGGGAAACAATTGATTACAGATGGAAAATGATGCACACACCTTTACATGCATTATGTCAAGGATTTTTGAAGCCTTTGGAAAGTATGAATCAAATGCAATAATTTCAGCACTAATCAGAGATCAATGTTGGGAATAAAAGAGAGGAGAAGGGATGTTTGGAATGGAAATGACCAAATATGACTTGACACGTATACCTGGATATAGATGGTGGTTGACCTATGGGGCACAAACTCTTGAGCTACAAGAGTTTTATATTTAAATTTTAAGTTAGGGAGCAAGTTCATTAGCTTGTGGGAGGAATTGGAGTTGCTTTGACCACATCCATTCCAAAAAGAGGAATAACTTGTTGTCTGAAAAGTTGGGAGATCTTGTCTTTGTTCGCAACAATTTAAAATTGTTCATGAACAAATCAAAAAATAACTCTTCCTCACAACAACAAATTCTTGAAGACATGGTATTGCCAGTTGCAAATGAGCCCAACTTTACAAATGGTGAATTGAGTAGTGATATAGATGATGATGATTTAACATCTCAACCAAGTGCTCTTGATGACTTGGAGCTTTTTTGAAGTTCTAAAGTCTTGACTGTTATTGTACCTTTTTGACAAAAGAACATCTTCGCAATTGTGATTTCATATGTTTCTTATGGTTTATATTTTATAAATGTGTCATCTTTTTGTAATGATTGATAAATGTTAAACTATTTAGACAATTTTATGGATATATTACTTATATTTATTTTTAAAAATTACACAAAGCGAATTTAATTTGAATTTTATACTTTTCAAATTTTTTCCTTGCCAAACTTCATCTGGATTTTAATGTTGTCGAACTCGAATTCGAATTTGAACCTTGTGACTTAGATTATAAATTAATAATAATTATATATATTAAATATATTAATTATATAATATAATAATATTATGTAGGTCCTGAGATCGATTCTCTCCCCCGAATGAAATTGGCTCGTGTCGTGTCGGGTGCGGTCTTAACCCCAGAGGACTAGTCTCGCCTCCGCTCACCTCCTCCTCCCCCAAAACTTGGAAAAAATGTAAGACCAAGGCAAAGGTGGTTGAGTTTGTTGGGTTGAGTCGCAAGGCCTATGTGATCTGAATGCATGGTCTGGGGATAAATCTAGGTCGCCAATATATATATATCCTTTTCACTCTGATTTTTATCATGATAACATGTACTTTTTATCCAAACCTAGCAAAAAGTCAAAATGAAATTTCACGTTTTTTGGCAAATGAAAAATACTTTTTTTGTCATATTGTCGCTTTTTGAAGCCCATGATCTTACACTCACCCTTAAACATTTACTTCCTAATCCAATAATAACCTTTGATGGTTCTAATGACCCCAAAACCCCTTGAGAGTTCCTAGATACCTCTAAAATCTCGATCGGTTCCCAATGGCCCTAAAATCCTTGACATTATTTTCAATTGACTTTTTAAATCATATTTTTAGCACTTTAATGTGAATTAAGAACAAATCGGGGTTCCCGTGGTATCGAGAATGTCCTTTTCCTTCTATACCACTTCTTGTTCGCCCAATTTGTTTTCGGACGCTCCTTTTCCCTTGACTCCTCCCCTATAGTGTAGGGTGATCCCACAATAGTGGTTTGCAATTTTTGGCCAAATTGGACATTGAAATTATTATTTTTAACTAAATCTTCACATTCGGGCACCTATAACGGCTAAACCGTGAGGAATTTGAAGATGATGCAAACTAGAGTCTCGTCACATTTTGTTTGTAGATTCTAAAAATATATTTTTTAAAATTTTTGGAAGATCAGATTGCACTTCTTTTTCCATCTCCCATGAAAACTGTTTTTTTTTCAGAAAACAACATTTTTAAAAAGTCACGCTCACCGTATACAACATAACTTTTTTTGTATGAAAAATAAAATTCTATTTTTTTCGAATTTAGATTTGTAACTACGATAACTAGCACTTTCATTTCGTCTTATAGTTTTTAATTGAATATTTTTTCCATAATCAAGTTTCAAAGTCAAACCATTTCCAATTCAGACATAGGTGGAATGTATACAACATAACTTTTTTTTTATGTATCGAAATTAAATTTATTTTTTTAATGGATCAAGGACATCAATACCCAGCACAAACATATTTTAAAAAAATTATTTTGATAATCTACTATTTTTCCACATGTGCAAAACAAAGAGCTTAATTTTCGATAAAAAACCTATGTTTAATAAAACTAAAAAAACACACACATAATAAAACCAAAACATATTAAAACTATATTTGTTGGATAGCTCGTTCTAAGGACTACCTGATTCTAGTTGGGTTTGTGAAGATTCCTCCATTTTCATCCTCAACCCAAGCTCCGAAGTGTCAAAATTTAGGTTTTTTTTGTCTCGGATGCGAGATGAGGGATAAAGGGGGTTCGTACGAACCCATAGGGGTTTGAGCGAACCCCTTCAAAGAGGTTTGTCCAAACCCCTTTCCTATGCAATTTTTTTTTTTTTTTTGGCGGCCAAGATTCAAAGGGGTTCGCTCAAACCCTAGTTTGAGCGAACCTCTTATTGGTTCGATCGAACCAGTAGGTTTGTACGAACCCCTAAAATCACTTTTTTTTGTCTTGGGGTCGTTTTTGTGAGTTTTACTTCCTCACCTAAATTGTAAACCACTATTGTGGCTTCACCCTGTATGGAATAAAATCCTCCCCTGTAGTGTATGGAATAGAATACATCTCATAAATGCGGTCTCATGGAGATGGGCCATGATTACAGATTTGCACATTAAATATAATTTGAAATGGTTTCATAAACTTTCAAACAAATGTGTAGCAAATATGATTCCAACTCGCACAACCCTTGTTGGCATTCTCTTTGCCTACGTAGGAGGATTTAGTCAGATGTTATAGTTGTTGGGGCTCTGATAGGAATGTATGCATACAGATTTTGAAGTTGTAGACATGCAAATAATTCTAACTGACATAGTGCATCTAATTTCGATCAATTATCATCAATTCTTCTATTAATCAAATAAAACAATTTATTGATTAATTCACTAATATTCATCATGGCTGATTAAATAAATCAAATTATATCTTCAAGGTCCTCTTATTTGATTCAATAAATCAAAATGATTTAAATCAAATATCATAAATCCCTAAAATTTCTCCAAGTTAATTAATTTAAATTAATTAACCCATAATCCTAATTACCATCCTCTAGGTTTTGACTCAACCTGGGTCAAACCTAAACCCTTGACTAACCCACCCACTTGCACATGAAATTCATTTTATTTAATTATTTAATTACCCCTATTTTTCCTCACAAAGCATATTCTCAAATAATATTCTTTCATTTACTCCACTTATTTGACTTTCTTGTCCAAACCATTTCCTTCCAAAATGTCTCAACCATATGCATTTAACGCCTCTTACATCTCTCAAATCCTCAACCACTTACCTTAACCATGCACATTCTCCAAAATGTGCTCCACCTTCCTCCATTAGCCATGTGATAAGTGTCACAATATCATTGGATATTCTTTAATCCCACATTCCTCCCATCTCTCCATTCTTCAACTTTTGAATCTTCAAATATAAGACACTTTTACTCCAAATCCATCCACAATTTGAATATTTGCACTATAGGCATTTTGAGTTCCTCTTGCATCTTCATCTCCATCACTTGCATCTTTACATCACATATCCATCCAAAAACTTGTCAAAGGATTGAGAAATGGCTACTTTCCACATCAAAGTAGCACCAATCCACTATGGGATAAAGTATGCACTATGCTTCTTCTTATGCTCTCAATTAGTTTATTTGATCTTTGGTTGTTTTGTTTGCATTATAAAACATGGTTCAATATTTCATATGAGTATTTTATTTTCTTAGTTTAAACTAACCCATGCTCATGTGTGTTGAGGTTTAAACTATTTTGCAAATTTAAGTGCTTACAAAAGCATAAACAATCACATGAATTGTTTAAATGCTGCAAAATATGTCATTATATAGTTGCAATGATTGCAAGGTGCAAAACCAAATTTGACAATCTTTTCCAGCATCCTCTACGCCTAATATCAAAGTGGGAGTAATAGACGATACCGATGAATTGTTAAGTGAAATAACTCAAAGAAATATGATCTCATAGTATGCCATGATTGCACATAACAATTTTTTTGAAAGTGTTCCCAAACTGTATGTTATAATTCCCTTTAAAAGGCTGCAAAACCTTGTCTTGAGCTCAAGAATTCGGTAGTTCTAAAACCCCAATATTTTCACTTCTTGTGAATTGATTGAAGCAACTACTATATGGAAGTTGGTTTTTGTTCATTTTATGCTAATAAATATGTAAAATATGAAAGCACAAACACCCAACTCATGCCCTAATGGCATTGGAACAGGGCATGGACATCCATGAAAGCATAATGGATGGATAAATTTTGTCAGATAATGTAGTTGCAGCCACCCTAACAGACCTGCATAGAATACACCAAATCACAGACAATGACACATAAATTGTTTGACAAAATTCCTTATAGAAATGCGATCTCATAAACTGTGATGATTGCAGGACCACCATGGGATATTCACATGGAGTTACCAATTGGTACTATGAAAGATGATGGATGAATTTGAATGTGCCTATGCTTGCAGACTGGCAGTCTTATTTGTCACTGGATATGCAATGGAATTTAGGCGAGATATCAAACTGCTGGTGCATTTTGATCCTCAGAAATCTAAGGCACTTCCATTAGAAAGGAGGTTGGCGAGTCTGTTTTAGTAAAAACTCAAAAAGATGGTTCAGTGCTAGATGAATAAAGAAAACTGTCGAAAACCCAAGAGGAAACTAGTGTCGACAATCAAATAAATCCTTGCAGTGGATGATAAAATACTTTATTCCTTTTGGGATCAGAATAAATAAAGTATTTTTGAAGTTGAGAAAACAAGGTTGAATCCTTCAGATGATTACAAATTTCCACTTCTAATAAGGAGTTTTCATCACAGATTTTAGAAGATGAAAGAACTTGAAGAAAAGATGTATCTATTGTAGGTAGAAATGCAAAAAAAAAAGCATCTCAAAGAAGAACTAGACGATGATGATATTCCAGATCTTTGTAATATTTTCATTTCCTACAATTTCTTGGTCCTAGATAAATGAGACTCCATGGAAACATCAATTGAACCTCATGGATGTTCGGTACCTTCAGAGAAGAGAAATAATCATGGTTTTCATCTAGAAAATATGAATCATATTTTTCATCTAGAAAGTATGATAGCAAATACCTCTTCAAAGGTTGCATCCATTCAACAACCTGTCATCAACACGACCAATGAAGAAACAAATAAGAATGATTGTTCATTGATGTCATTTTCTTCTCTAGAGAAAAAAGACTTCTTTTTCGAAACCATAAGAGAAAAATTAGTGAGTAGAGGAAAAGATGGAAGACCAACCTAGGAATAGAGAACACAAAAATCAATCATCAAGTTCTCCTTTTTGCATGCAACCTAAGTATGAAACTTGCAACTTTCTTGAAGAAGATGAAGAAGAGGAATCGCTACAAGAAAAGGTTCAAAATGATTTCATCTTCGAATATTTTCATTTTAAAGATGTTGTTACCCAAATTCCTATGGGTTCAACATCAATTATCCTTCTTACTAATGTTGATTTGTCCAATGAAATTCATCTTAAAAAAGGAATAAGTGTGTGCATTTTTTATGGTTGTTCAAAATCTAAAGTTATGAATAGAAGAGAAAATTTTGATATGCGAATGATGAATCAAGAAATGAAAGAATATATAAAACATCATAAAGATATTAATGGAAGTTATTAATACAAAAATCAACTACAAGTTGACAAGGTATAGCAAGCTGATAGTCATCAATCAAATCAAGCTAATGTGGGTTTGCAGTATGAGGAAGTATCTATTTCAAATTGGTGCTTTGAAGCTGTAGATGATGAATTCCTATGCAGAGAAAGCGTTATACTTTCCCCTTTATTAGTGATGAAAAAAAATCACTCTAATGTTGAAATCAAAGGTACTAATGTATCCTTTCTTTCTTCGTTAGACACTAAATTTTCTGAGTTGGTTGCATCAAAAGAAGAAGAAATTCATTCTATGAAGATTGATCTTATTCTCTTTGAAGTTGATGTTCACAAGGTGGTTTCACAACATTAGCTAGTTAAGTTTCTTTCATCCAATGATTTGCAATATTTGTATCCAGTTCAAAGAAATTATTTTCCTCTAATTCCTTTGAATGTGAATGCATTCTATAAAGAGCGAAACTTTTTAATTCCAAACAATCTTATAATTCCTTTAATAAGTTCATTTTCATTCCATAAATATCGTAACTCCATTATATTAAATTACTTTAATCCAAAAGATTTCAAACATCAACTTAAAGTCTACAATAAGATTCATAATACTTCCACTTACATTCATAAACGTGTCATCCTTCATGACATTAATAATAAAAATATTGTAAAAGAAATTTACAATTCAAGACTTAGGCATTTTGTCACCTTAAGTTCAACAATAATCATACAATAATGAAATATAATAGATATATTAAGAAATTTTCATTTGATCTTCAATCCAATAGCTTATCTTCAAACATGAAGACGAGAACAAGGTTCAGGCGCTTTTTCCGCCCAACTTCGAAGCTTACGCTTCCCCGGAATTCCTTAGTCATTCAAAGAATATCTGACCCTACACGAATCGCTTAACAAAAAGAAGTCGACAAGCAGGATGGAATCTGATGCGTGCCTAGTATAACTAGTAAATCCACAAGCATTTTCATTTTTCTAATTTATTTAAGAAACAAGCAAGTTCGATACTAGGATATGGTAGAGAGTTATATATATTCCATCTATTTCAATGGTCCTTAAGTTACTTGGCCAAGTAAAATGTCATGCACGACAAATAATAGTAGTTTTGGAAAAGCAAAACTACGCTCTCTATAAACCCATATTCGATATCCATTCTGAAAGGTAACTTTCCAAATACATGACATGCACATTCAATTATCAAGCATGCATGGTTCCATTCAAATAAATAAATTATCTTTCCCAACACATGTCATGCGCATTCCATTATCAAGCATACATGGTTTTAAATACAATAATCTCACAAATTTACATCGTAAATAGCATTATGTTCATATTCGAAATAAATAAAAGAACACACATTCCTTTGGTTCGTTTACTCATAAAATTCATCTACACTTTGAAATAATCCTCTTCTAATTCGTTTAATTTCAAAGTAATTATATTTTAATTTAATTTTGTTTCTTTTCTATTTTTCATATTTCCCTAAAATATTATCTTTTCAAAAACGTAAACCTCATATTTAATTATGTTTCGTAACCAATTTCGGAATCATTCCATGAGAATTATCAAAATCCACTTTTCAAGCATATTTAAATATACAAAAATATTTTATTTCATCATTCTGGAAAACATCCAACAATTTTATTTAAAGCAAAAAAACTATTTGTTATGTTTCTTTTCTTGCAATTTCCAATTTTTTGTCTGTACAGTTAACGAATATATTTTTCTTTTCATGGATTTCTGAATCTAAAAACATGTTGTTTCCAATGAATAATCTTTACTAAATGTTTATATTTAAAATATTATTAAAACATACCGTTTTCTGTGCAAATATTTTAATATGCTAAAACATAATTCTCTAAACAAAGAAATCTACTATCTCTTATTGTTTTTTTTTCAAGATCATTCTTCTCTTAATAAAAATATGGTCTGGTGTTTGATCTTTCTTCTAAATTTGATAAAAACCAACAATATGTTCTCATTTTTACTATTTTTGAGAAAGAAAGAAAGAAATAATACATACATTCATTGTTTCTAAGACTGGTAAATGTTTTATTTCAATAAACTTACCTATTAACTTGCAGTAGCTATGTGTTTTCCTAAATCTGTAGATGAATCTTGTTCTTTTGTTCTTCCTATAGCTGCTCTCTAACTGTCTTTCTCTTTCCCTCGGTCTACTTTCCTTATGTTGTTCCTATGGTCTTTTATTTATATTTTGTGTTTGTGTCTCCTCTGTTCTCCTGCTGTTCTTTCCTGTTCGTCCCTCCTTCTCTTCCCACGTAGTTCTCTCTTCTCTTCTCCTCCTTCCTGTGCACTTCCCTTCTCTTCTCCTCCTTCCTGCGCATTTCCCTTCTCTTCTCCTCCTTCCAGTGCACTTCACCTTCTTCCTTCCTCCCACACACCTCTCTTCCCTACTTCTGGCGCACTTCACCTTCTTTTTACTTACTACGCCTTCCCTCTTCCTTCCTCCCACGCGCATCACTCATTCTTCCTTCCTCTAGTCGCGCCCTCTACTCCCTTCTACTCGCGCCTTGCCTCCTCTTTACACTGCTTCCCTGCGCATGATGGATAAAGTTTTATATTTTCGCATTCCCCCTCTCTCCTAGCCGCGCCTTCTTTACCTTTCTTGCATATGAGATAATCCAGTGTTCAAACAAAAAACCTTGTGCTATACTTAGCTCTTTTTCTCCTACCTGTCAAAAATGGATTTTCTTTGCTCATATGCGCATATCTTCAGAAGATATTTTCTTTTCTCCCCCCAATTCATGCATATGATGAAGTCTTCAATAAATTCAATCCACAATATGTGCCAAATTTCCAGCAATCCTGGCCATAACTACAAGTTAACTGATGTTTTATTTTCTTGATTGCATGCGAAATTGATTGAAAGGTAATTGTTTTTCATTTGTTTACTACATTTCTCAATTCAATTCAAATTTAAAATGTATTTCATTTATTTCATATTCTTATTAAATAACATAATTTAATATATATTTCTTTAAACATATATATTGCTATTTTCATTTTAAAATATGTTTTTCCACATAATAATATAATATACTCAAATTGAGGAATTCTTTTTGCACATAAGCAATCTTTCCATTTCAAAAAGCAAACATATTCATTTTCACATAAATTTGAGCAATTGGATAAACTTATTTTAAAAAATTCCAAAACAGTAATCATCACGAAAACACATTAAAATAACTAAGTGGTGTGTGAGATTCCATCATCCTTATTAACGTCTAATGGCTAAAATGACTCTACCTGATCAATGTTCTCGCCCTCATACTAGTTCACCTGTTCCTATGTTCACTTGCACTCAAATTCTCATCAGCAATGACAATCCCCGAATTTCATAATAATAAATTTCAAATCATTTCATTTGCATTTAAATTTCAATTTAAATAATCATCAATTTCAATTTCAATTTTTATAATCATCTAACATAAACATGCAAATCTCATGATTTATATTTGCAATTAAATAATTGATAAAAATTAGTACGTGACATCCTTCCCCTCTGAGAAGAGACATCGTCCCAATGTCTTATTAATCAATCAATAAGCATAGTATCTCAATCAATAAAACATAGTATCTCAATCATAATGAAATAATAACTAACATCATAGTCCTCAAAACATAAGCATAAGCAAATTATAGTATTATCCACGCTATCCAAGTTCACAACATGTGAATCAAAAACTAGAGTATCAAGTATCTCATGCATTAAGCAAATACTACTCTAAGAATGCAAATGAGGAAAATGACGATCAATCGTCTTAGAATCCTCCCATGTAGCACTATCCTCAGTATATTGGTCCCACTGGACCTTGTACTGAGTACTATCCCTGTTACGCAACTTAATGCTACACCTGTCTAGGATTCAGATGGGCTCCACTAGCACCACCCCTGGATCCTATACCTATAATGAACTCCAATCAAGTATATGAGATGCATCAAGATGTTATGGTTTCAATAAAGAAACATGGAATACATTATGGAGTCAAGCTAGAGCAGGTGGTAGCGCTAGTCAATAAGCAACTGGATTAATGACTTCCAGTACATCAAAGGGTCCCACAAATCTCAGAGCCAACTTTGATGATTTTCCAAATGAGATAGAGCTCTTATGAGGCTTAACCTTCAAAAAGACTTTATCTCCTGCAACAAACTATCTGAAAGTCTTGTTTCTATCAGCATAGCTCTTCTATCTATCAGCTGCCTCCTTCAACCTACTCTTCATCAACTTCATTTTCTCATCCATTTCCTTGAGAATATCCGGGCCAATGATGATCCTATCTTCCATCCTATCCCAACTAATGGGTGTGCGACATTTTCATCCATAAAGTACTTTCCCTTGATTACTTGTCTATCTCGAGCATAACCTTGCTCCTAGACACTTGCCAATTTTGATACTGCTCCACACTTAAGCTTTGTTGTCAATTAAGTTTCATAGATCACTTCGATCTATTACTCCTTTTTGACAATTTATCAAGTCTATGGTTATATCCAAGCCTTTTTCAGCTTTAAAAGAGTTTCCTTTCTTTCCATATAATGGTCCAAACTTCAATTTTAGAAGTTTACAAATCATTCAAGATTTAGTCCACCATTTTACTTATTTGACTAAAATAATATTGTACATTTATTCAAATGAATGTCTCATGGTATGATTTTGGTTTACACAACCCTATCATTTTTTGCTAAACTGAAATAACCTTTCAGGTTTACTAAGCAACTACTTACCCACAATATATTATTTAGGACCAAAATCCTATAAGTCCAGTTTCCAAAAACTGTTGATTTTTTTGTTGAGTCTATCCACTAGAACATTATGTTAATTCTACTAACATAGATAGATTAATTTGTCTTGTCTTCTACCATTTTCCTTCTAGAATCTCAAGAGAGTTACATGTCCTACCAATGATGACTTTTGGTCTTCATTTCCTAGCATACTAGACATTACCTTGCTACATTTCATGCAACTTCTTACTCTTTCTTCTTCCAGATGATAGTGGATCCTCATTCGACAATTCCCTTTGTCATTCCGATGTCCTACTCTGACATTATTTTCCTCATTCCATTCTTGAATCTTCCAACTTTTGGACACATAGGTTCTTTTATATCCAACAATAGTCTATCCTTTGATTAAGTGATAACATATTTTGATCTTACACCATTGTTAATCTTCATGTAAATGGTTATAGGTTTTGTGGAGATAATTCCCATTTATCTCAAGACATCCATATTGTGGATTTTCTTTTATCCTTGGATTATTTTCAAAGATGTAATTCATCTTTTAACTCAATCTAATTTCCCTGATTTAATTTGGTACTAATTTTTAAGTATTAATCCTTGTTCAATCACGTTGATCTCTAGATAATAACAAACTTAATTGCATATCTAATCATCAAGCATGAACATTTAACTCCATGATTTCTTAATTATATAGGAGAGTCTCAACTTCAATATATCCATTTTGAGCACAAGTAACAATTCTGATGTTCTTCTCCGAAAGATTTTCAACATTTTTTTGCTAAGTGAAAAATTCTATGATGTTCTATCATGACAATAGATGCTTCCTTTTGAAAGTATTTCTCTTTTAATATAAGAGCTACTCAAAGTAAAGTCTTGTCAATAATACGACTTCCTCTAACTTACAAGGCATCCCTCCTATGTTTCTACCCTTATAGAGTTTCATTATCTCCAATGATATTCAATCGCATGGGAAAATCTTAAACCCAATATTCCCTTCCAATTCTTAGGATGGAATCCTTAATTGTTGACTAGTCCGATTGTTTATAGATTTCCCCACTCTATATGGCTATAGTCAAGATCCGATATACAACTCATTCAAGTTTAATTCCTACTTATAGGTGTTAAAGAGTAATCCAGTATGTAACCCAACTTAATAGGTTTTAGTCTCACCATAAGATCTCTCTCTTTATTGAATGAACTTCTTGTCCCAATTAGGTTATCTTTAACCCAAGGTTTCATTCAAGAGTAAGGTAGTGATTATGTGATTTAATCATTCGCATTAAGAGATTTTGGTGTGGTTCACATAACGTCACATCTTACTCTATTTTTCACTCCATCTCAATGGCTTAAATAGCTAACCTTTTTTTTTCGTCCATAGGTTTCGTAGCATAGTAAGCTTCAGTGTCAAGTCGTTTCACGACATGGATATATTTCATATAGAAATAACATCGTTATTTAAATTCTCTATATAAAGTATATAGGAGTATAGAGACACTTTCTTCCAATCACGAATCTCTTAGATCTTTCCTTGTCAATCCCATAGACAATGATCTTCCTTATCATGATCAAGTTATATGCCTATCCTTTTCTAAGGCATTGATAATAATATCCTTTGATCTTTAGATAAGATAATCATAAGGTATAAAGGTCATAGATCTTAACTTTTCCATTTGTCCTTTTTCCCTTGTGGTCATAAAATGTATGACTTAATTGTCCTTATGACTTGCAAAGAAGTCATAACCAAGTTTTTGCTGGGTGGGGTACTTAGCTTGAGTCAATCCACTCTCTTCCTTCCCCCCCTTAGTGTTTTCGCAACTTTCGTTCTTCTTATGTTGAACTTCTAGCAATTTACTTGCTTCTTTGGAAAGGGTTTGTCTTTCCTTCTTTCTGACTTCTCATTGCCTTCCCTTACCTTATGGCATACTTTAAATACACTTTTCTCAAAGTTAAATTTTTCATTGCTTTTTTTTTTATCTCACAGATTCAGCATATTGGATCATTCAGTAGTAGATCCAATGGATAATCAACAACTTTTAGGATTGTAAGAAGAACAAATAATATTCCATCTTCTTTCTAATATCCTTTTTAATGGAGGAATATCCATGCTCACAAACCTCTTTTGTTGATGTACTTCTCAACTCAGAGTGTTGCTTTCCTTGCAACTTCTAGTGTCCTGACATATAGAGCCATGTTGCATTCCTTTTCCCTTTTGGAACCATTATTCATAAGTTGTTTGATTCCAAAAACTTCAATAACCTCATTGATTTTGGTTGGAGAAACCTTGCTCATGTCATTGATTGTTTCCTCTGATCGTTCTGGTCCTTTCTCAATTCCTCGGTACTAACTCTTTTCTAACAAGATCTTTATCTTAACACAAGAGTTTAAGTCATGAGTTCCCCAACCCTTGAGGATACTTCCTTCGTTCATATCCTAATTTGAACAATCTAATTTATGTTGACTTTGCATACATAGATTCATAGTGTTTACACTAATCCAAGAGTTCCTAACTTTTTTACAATTGTAGGTTGCTACAATTCAATTTATTTCATTCCTAAAGGTAAATAGCCTAAAGGTAAACTATGTGAAGATAACCCATTTCAATCTCTTTTTTCCCATTGTGTTGATTCACTACATGAAATACATATCATGGAAATGTTAGTGTAATTAATTATTTATTACACTATCATAAGTTAACTTAGGTTTTAATATTAGTCTTAAGTTGCATTTAATCATTTAATAATGTTGTTGAGATAATATTCCCTTCTAGAAGATGAGTTGTCTTTTCTAGAACTTATCTCCATTTTGTTATCATTCCCTAAGTAGTTGGTTAGGATTTCTTATTGTCACATGAAGTGTGATTTGAACACTTGGCAACATTCTTTTCATTCTAGGTTTAGCACTTGCCTATATAATCAGGCATATGTACTCTTTGTAATCTATCCATCTATCTATCAATCTGATAGATCATAATAGAATCTCTATTTTGAATGCCATTATCATACTTTCTTTGTGGTTGAATATTTCTTCCTTGCAAAGGTCCACCTGTGCATCCATCATTCCAACATGGTATCAAAGCTATTCTAGTGAAGGTTCATCCCAGGATCAAGAAAGTTTGGCTAGTGAGATTATTTGGCAAGCAAGGGTTTGTTGCAAGCCATTTTTTATTGGAGCCATCATCATATTTGCTTCAAAAATTCAGTTTTCACTCATTTGCAGGAAAAATGATTTCTAAGTTTTGTAGCCAGCATCAAAATCTAAACTAGGTATCTTTTAGATTTTGCATATCTTACACAGATTTGGAGAAAATCGCAGTCTAAAAAATGTCGGGCGTCATTTTTCTCCTGACTGAAGGTTAAAAAAAATCATTTTTTCATTTTCTGCTTGTTGGATCAAGAAACGATTTCTGGGTTTTATTTCTAGCATCAAAATATTTTTGAGTTTTTATTTTTGTTTACAAACAATGAGTAGATTTTCCAAAAATCAAATTAGAAATAAATGTTTTTACTAGAAAACCCGTTTCCTGCAGGCTAAATTAATATTTTTTGAAAAATTCATAACTTTTGGCCACAATGTCCGTTTTTGGCAAACAAGATATTGACAAAAAGCTTGTTTCGAGTACTTCATAGTGGTGTAGGCCATGTTTTCAAATTTGGTCATCTACACAAATCAAAAATTATTTTCATCATGGAGGAAGATGTAAACATTGGTTTGTGCATACACTCTTTTTTGTTTGTATGCAGTAGGTTTGCATTTTGTTTTTAATTTATGCATATTTAGGCATTCTCTCTTTTTGCAATCATTGGGTATTGTAATAAATGAACTGATATAAAGTTCCATCAGGGGGTTTTTCGCATAATAATTTGATTAGAGTGTGCATGCACTTTGATCTTCATTGTGTTTTGATGACAACTCGCATGAGTTGTAATCTGGTTTCTTAGTTTCTTTTGGCCATATTTTGTCTTAGTTTGACACATATCAGATTCATATCGGTTCACACTTTAGATTGAGAGTCTATGGTTAATGATCCGCATCAGATCCATCTCAGTTTGAGGGCCACTAAATTTGTGGTTAATATTCATGAGTCTTTATGGTACTTGTTCTCATGGAAAAGTTTTAGTCTCAGTTTGACATCGACATTGAGATTCATGGCTTCATGATTCTGTCATCATCTTTTCATCTACTGTTGCTTTATGGATTTCAGGGTTGTTCCAGTTTGGTGTTTTTGAGTGTTCCATGGCATCGAGTCTGCTGTTGCATTATTATGATTTCGATATGGTTTCTTGTAGACAGAAGTATCTTTCATTGCTTGTCGGATTGCGGTTCCAGTGTTACTCCACAGTGTTCTTCCAGTGCTTCTTTGCTGCAGTCATCTCATTGTATGTGGGGGTTGTCCCACTAGGTTTTTCCTTCTCTACCTCATTATTGCATTTGTACATGGGTACCTGATTAGGCCTTGTTGTCGGGACCCATTCATGCTTTCTTGCATTCATCTTAGTTTTAGGTGCATGCTTATTTAGCCTCCCTAAATTGCACTTATGGGGGGGTGTTAGTGTAATTAATTATTTATTACACTAGCATAAGTTAACTTAGGTTTTAATATTAGTCCTAAGTTGCATTTAATCATTTAATAATGTTGTTGAGATAATATTCCTTTCTGGAAGATGAGTTGTCTTTTCTAGAACTTATCTCCATCTTGTTATCATTCCCTAGGTAGTTGGTTAGGGTTTCTTGTTGTCACATGAAGTGTGATTTGAATACTTGGCAACATCCTTTTCATTCTAGGTTTAGCACTTGCCTATATAATCAGGCATATGTACTCTTTGTAATCTATCCATCTATCTATCAATCTGATAGATCATAATAGAATCTCTATTTTGAATGCCATTATCATACTTTCTTTGTGGTTGAATATTTCTTCCTTGCAAAGGTCCACCTGTGCATCCATCATTCCAACAGGAAATAAGAAATAATATGCTCATTATTATTCATGCATGTTTCTTTTCAATAGAAAGAAGAAATGAAAACTTGAATACTCTAATGATTGAGCATGAGCTGAAAAGTTATCTCAAGATTCTCAATAATGAAAAAAGAGGGTCCAATAATTTGGTAAGAGTTATGAGTGAAATAGTCAATAAACGAAATAAATAGTTATAATAAGCCTTATTGGGGAAACAATGCTTTGAATTTGATAATCAAAAGGTGAAACTCCATGGTTAAGCGCGCTTGAGCTGGAGCAGTACTGGGATGGGTGACCTGCCGAGACAGACCAATGCTTCACCTCTGTGAGCATCACCTAGATGCAATGAGTGCTAAGTGGAGCATTCATTATCATAAGAGATGGGTTCTTGTGAACCACTACTCATGAATCATGGGTCAATGAGTTTGACTTGAAAACTACACGGTTGAATCCTGATAGCAATATCATAATTTGACATGCTGTGGAAGAAACCTCCTACTTATCAATCAAAAGGTGGTTTTGCAGTCTAAAATACCTAGAGTTCTCTCATCTTGAAGTTTACAAGTTGTGCACCTAGCAAGAGGTTTATCTCTTTCAGTTTCAAATGATCAAACATATATTCAGATATGGGATGTTGACACAATGCAAAACCATGTTCAAGAAGCCTTGTATGTTTGTGATTAGAAATGGTTGTTTGGATATATTGCCTCACCTAAGGAAGTTGCACAAGGCAAAAAACTCAAAACTAAAGTTCAAAGAGAAAAAATAGAACTAAGTTCATAAGTACTTTAGAGTTGTCTTTTGTTATTTTGCATTGGCATCTATTTTCCTCAATCAGTTAATGGATTCACTTGATCATCCTAGAGTTGTTTGAGGCAATGATACCTACCTTGTACATATTTTTGGTAGAATTTTTGTTGTGTGTTCCATTTTTGGCTTGTATCCAGTCTCTTATTTCCTAGTTTGTAGTTTTGCTTCCCCTTAACTCTGTTGCCCAATCAATTTAAGGCATTAAACTTTGACTAAAGCTTCTAGGTTTTCTTTGTATCCTTAGCAGTCCTTGTTCCCAATTAGAGCCAATAGTTGGCCTCGTTTTTAAACGTGCCAAACTTTAAACATTTTACATTCGGATCCTTGTGTTGAGTGTTTCCTAGTAAAAATCTCTCAATTATCCTCAAATGTTAAGTCTCTTGCCATTTTGAAGAAAAATCCCCATTGTTGTAGTGAGAACTCTTACAAGTAGTGATGCAACTTGCCGAGATTTGAAAAAATAATTAAATATTGTAATTCATGAATGATGGTGAAAAATCCTTTTTATGGGGATATTCTTGATAGTATTTTACCTAATGTAGCAAGTTAATAGGTCAAAACCCCTTTTGATTTGGGATATTTTAAATGTTCAACTTTCATCGAAAGGTTTGTAGAAATAATTAAATTGGAAATTTTATAAAATCTAGAGAAAAATAGTTTTATGGGAAGTTTTATGGCATCATTACCAACAATGTTTCAAGGTTTTGTGAAAGAATATGAGTCCTAAGTGAAATTTATGCATTAATCTCTATGTATCCGGTTGCCAAATTTGTTGAGCAAACTTAATAAGGATTTCAAAAACAAAATTGGACACTCTCTAAGTTTAATATTGTTTTTGCAAGTTAAAAAAAAATCAAATGATGATCCTAAAATCACTCTTCATTGAAGGCTTTGAACTGAAATTTAAAATATTTAAAATTTCATGATTTCTATAGCTTCTTTTTGTTCAAAAGATTCTTAATCCTTCCAAAAATCTAGTAGTATTCTTAGGGTAAAGTCTCATGGAAGGGGGGTTCCTAAATAATTGCAGTGGGTGCTATGGAGATTTTTTAGGAATATTTTAAATCTAGCAGTCTCATGATTTTAATAGTGAAATTCAGCTTAAAATTTTAAGCTCCAAAATTTAAGGAATGAAACGCAAAATTCTCTCATTTTTATTTTCTGATAAGAATTTTAAATTTTAGATGATAGAGAAAAAATTCCTAAGCTGTAGGGGCAATTTCTAGCCCCACCCCAATTTCACCAGCTGAAATCTTAAATCTGAAAGGTAGGGGCTGCTATTTTTTCGGAAAAAATTCCAATTTTCCTAGTAGGGGCAATTTCTAGTCCCACTCTCACCAGCTGAAATTTTTAGTCCTAAAAAATAAAGGCTTATTTTTCTGAAAAAAGATTCCAATTAATTCTGTAACACAATTTCTCTTTTCTGGTGAACCCAAACCCCCACGCGACCGTTAATGATTCCAACTCCCACGACCTTTGCTGGCGTTCTCTGTGCTTGCATAGGAAGATTTTAATCAGATGTTATAGTTGCTGGGGTTCCGGTAGACATGTCTACACACAAATGTTGAAGCATAAACAGTCACGTGAATTGTCTGAATGTTGCAGAAATATGCCATTATATAACTGCCATGATTGCAAGGTGTAAAACCAAGTTCAACAATATTTTCTTGCATCGTCTACGCCTAATGTCAAAGTGGGAGTAATAGACAATACCGATGAACTGTAAATAACTCAAAGAAATATGATCTTATAGTATGCCATGATTGCACATACCAGATTTGTTGAAAGTGTTCCCAAGCTGTATGTTATATCTCCCTTTAAAAGACTGCTAAAACCTTGTCTTGAGCTCAAGAATCCGGTAGTTCTAAAACCCCAATATTTTTAGTTCTTGTGAATTGATTGAAGCAGTTGTAGGGAAATTGGTTTCTGTTCATTCTGTGCTAATAAGTATGCAAAATATGGAAGCACGGACACCCAGCTCGTGCCTTAATGGTGTTGGAACAGGGCATGGACATCCATCAAAGCATAACAGATAGAGAAATTTTGTCAGAAATGTAGCTGCAGCCGCCCTAGCAGACCTGCGCATAATACAACAAATCACAGACATGGCACATAAACTGTCTGACAAAATACTTCAGAGAAGTGTGATCTCATAAACTGTGATGACTGCAGGACCACCATGGGATATTCACATGGAGCTACCATATGATACTATGGCGGATGATGAGATGAGGAATTTGAATGTGCCTATGCTTGCAGATTGACGTTCATATTTTCCTTAAGGAGCTCATTAGAATAGGGAGAATTGGCTACTAGTTGAATCATAATAAAGAACATTGTCATGTTGATATCAAGGGAAATTCATACAAGCCGAAAGCAAGATGAGAAGAAATAATAAATCCTCGTACTCAGAAGCTTGAACTGTTTGGATGGATGCATAACAATCATGTAGAGTGGATGTCAATTGGTAATCAACTGAATGGTTTGATGTTAGTTGATGAAGGATTGAGAGCAAGATTTAAAGGAGTGTTTCATTTTTCTTTTAGTTTATTTTTATAGAGCAGAACCGATGAAGATAAACAAATCAGCTTGGTGCAACAAGTATAATTTCACAAAGATAATAAAGATTGCATATTTGTATGTTCTAGGTGTATTTTTGAGTTATCATTACTGATTTCTTGTATGTTAAATTAGTAATCTCTTTATGACATCTTGAAAACCATTGGTCATATGTTGGAGCACTTTCAAGTTGTGCAAACATGTGTAATAGATGCATTCATAATCTTGGTATCTTGGTTTGAGTGCATCGACATAGATTATCTCATAGTATGTGAGTTTGCATGTCATTTTCAATTGTTGTTCCAACAACATGCTTATTATTTCCTTTTATCATTTAGACATTTCTTTACATTTGTGTAAGTTTTTGGAATCCTAGTTAGTATTTGTGTGTCTATAACTTGGGTTTCTAAGAGTCATTTTCATTCAATTTTTTCTTTTTCACCTTTCGATTTTTTTGGTTAAAATACCATAAAAATCCCAAATTTGATCATACGATGGAACTACTCCTCTCAAACGTAGAGGAAGATCATTTCATAGTGATCTCTCCAATTGTTGGTAAGATTGACATTGCACTTCGAGCAAACAAGGTCATTTTTGAAGATACAATCGCAGTGACAAATCTAGTTACCAACATGCCTAATATCCTAAAGTCCTTGGTATCCCTATAAGAGGTAAGAGAGAATGAAATTAAAGCAACATTGACTTAGTGAATTTTGTGAAGAGGTTTCATTGTAGGATTTCAATTAGGATGTATAGATAAGTTGTCTTTCATTATGTCTAGACCTCTTAATCTCTTGGTTTTCCTTGTAAGTTTAAGTGATGAAGAAATCCTAAGAATTATCAAGTTTTGGGGTTTTAGAGTTTTTCATCTTGACATACCTTTTTCATAACCCCTAACTCTCATTATTTAACCATTTTCCATCTCTTGGAGTTAGAGTTCTAGACTTATCATTATTGGAGTACTTTGAGTATAAGTTCTTTGGTTTTCTTGATCCCCAACTACTAATGCTTCCTTTGTTGTTTATCTCATGGTATGATTTTCTCATTATCTACAATCCTTGATCCTTGATCCTTTTCATTGATATGTCTTTTATAATTGGAGATGCAAGAATATCTTTAATGTGATATCTTTTGGGATGGAATATGTAGTCCTCCCAACCTTTTGCCTTATATATTCTTTGGAAGTTGGATTTACAGAGTTCCTTTTGCTACATTCCTTGTAGCTATTAAGAGTTCTTTTTGACCCTTGACTCCTTGATTATTTTCACTACCATCTTTCAGAGTTGGAGTTCCATAGGATTACATTACAAATATGACAAAGACGTTTAAAAAGACACATTAATAATAACTACATAAGCAACTTGTAACAACAAACACACAATGAATTACCACTCTTACATATACATTGATACTTACACTAGCACTTGCACCCCAATAAGGTGCAATACTTACGCTGATAGGCTGAGCCTACATTATTTACGGTCATGAAAAGTAGTGGATGACATGAAGAAAGAAGTGATCTATCTCACCTATCCATCTCTACCTCTCTCTCCCTCCCTGGCTCCCCCCTTCTCTCTCTCCCTCTTGCTCTCTCCTTCCCTCTCTATTTCTCTCTATATCACATATCTCTCTCTACCTATCCCTCCCTCCATCCCACCTATTTCTCTCTCACTCTCTCCTTTCCTCTCTACTTCTCTCCCTCTCTTATTATTCCTCTCTACCTCTCTCTCTTCCCCCTCTAATTCTCTATAACTCCCCTATCCCTCTCTACCTCTCCCTCCCTCCCTCTCTCTCTCACTCTCTCTAGCTCTCTCTTTCCTTCTCTACTTCTTTCTATCCCACCTCTCTCTCCCTCCCTATCTCTATCTCACTTATCCCTCTCTACCTCCCTCCGTCCCTTTACCCTCCTCTCTCTCTCTTTCTCTATCCTTCCCTCTCTACTTATTTACCCTCCTCTCTCTTTCTCTATCTCACCTATCCCTCTCTACCTCTCCTCCCTCCATCCCCCCTTCTCTCTCCCTCTCGCTCTCTCCTTCCCTCTCTATTTCTCTCTATATCACATATCCCTCTCTACCTGTCCCTCCCTCCATCCCACCTATTTCTCTCTCACTCTCTCCTTCCCTCTCTACTTCTCTCCCTCTCTCACTTATTCCTCTTTACCTTTTTCTCCTCCCACCTCTAATTCTCTATATCTCCCCTATCCCTCTCTACCTCTCTCTCCCTCCCTCTCTCTCTCACTCTCTTTGGCTCTCTCTTTCCTTCTCTACTTCTTTCTATCCCACCTCTCTCTCCCTCTCCCTCTCTACCTCCCTCCGTCCCTTTACCCTCCTCTCTCTCTCTCTCTTTCTCTATCCTTCCCTCTCTACTTCTTTTCCCTCCTCTCTCTCTCTCTCTTTCTCTATCCTTCCTTCTCTACTTCTTTCCCCTCCTCTCTCTCTCTCTCTCTCTTTCTCTATCCTTCCATCTCTACTTCTTTACCCTCCTCTCCAATTCATTCCAAAAACAACACTTCCTATACAACTTTGGTTTTTCATTTTTCTATTTATTTATTGTTTGGATTTTATAACACAGAACAAATTGTATTTTTATTAAAAATTAATTATATTATTTTATTTAAAAGATCTTTTTTATTTTATTTATTATATAAATTATTTTATTTTATATCTAAATTATTATATACAAAGTTTGTAAAGCAATACAAAGCTACGCATTAGCCTTTGTTATTTCCGTATTCTCGAAGAGAGAGCTGGCGTAATCTTGCAGTTTAAGAAGCTTTTTATATATAAAATTGTTTATACATATATATAATACTTTTAAGATATTTTGTTCCTTCAATTCGGTATCGACATTTTGTGCAGATTATGATTAAGAACGTGGAATTCTGCCATTTTCTATGGCCTACGGAATCACTTCAAATCAATCAATCATTCAGTCGTATCAAAAGTTAACTCCATTCTCTGCACTATATCTATTCATTGCGAATGAAACGCCAACTTGCAAACGGTATAAAATTCCGGCGTCAGATTGTTGGAGATCCCGGTGGGCTCTCCCCACGTAAATAGCCTATTGGTTAATTACTATTCTTTTATAAGATTAACACATGATTTTAAAATAACATCAAATATATTACTCAAACAATACAAAATACAACTTTTAGATCAATAAGATTACAAAAATTAATATACTTATCAATTTGAAATATTAACTAATGAGATATAACAACAATTTAATAGAAGAGTCTATTTATATATATATAGTGGATTAGACTCAAAGGTCAAGAACCTCCCATATTATACATTGTAATCTCAAATACTACAACTATATTAAAGATTGTTGTAAAGTAATATTAGTTAATTTATTTTAAAAATCTCTCTAAGTTTAGGATGTTCCATGGCCACATATTTTATTGCAGCTGAAGTTTCACTTTAGTGTTTTTTATCAACAGAAATCCCGCTTTTCAAAATATTTAAAAAAACAGAATTTCAAAACCTTCTCGATCGAAGAAATGCGAATGTACAACTTTTATGAGTCTGCCTTCTGCTTTTCGACAGTTGTTGAATTGGCCAGAATATTTTTGGGGATATTTCATTCTTCGTATTAACCAAGGCCAAATCCAAGACGAAAAAGTGTTTCTGTTTAGAAGAAAACAAGACGAAAAAATGTTTCCATTCGGAAGAAACAAGAAAAACCCATTTTCTTTCTTTCTCTCGGACAGAACAAGGCAGGGCGTCGAAAATGACGATGATCAACAGCGCATTAAATGGAGCTCGTATTGCCATCACTATCCCCACCATTTTCTTCCATTTCTTGCTGCTGAGATTGGCGGGTTTATTTAGCACCTGTCCAAGATGCATAAGATTTTCAGCTCGAAGGTATTTCTGCAATTAAATTCTTCTGTAACCGTTTGCATTGGTATTTCTCCAATCAATTTCTTTAATAAATGTTCGCATTGATTAGGGAATTTGCTATTGATTCATTGTTCTTTATAATTGTTTGCTTTAATTATGAAATTAGCTATTAAGTCATTCGTTTAACGGTCTCTCTAGAGTGATAGGATGGAAGAATTAAAAAAGACTCCAGCAATCAGACAAGGGCAATCTTTATTGAATTTGTATGAACTGGTTTACATGTATAAATATCGTTAGCCTGATAGCGGCATAAGGACGCGAGGGCATTCTTGGGAGTAGCATTGTTCACATGCTGGGGCTTACTGCTTAACTTTTTATGGCCCAGGCGGTTTGTTATTTTCCATAAACCTGCCCACCAAGCTTCAATGTGACTGGGCTTTTTGGGAGGCTGCTTACGGAGGTTCAGGCTTGTCTATTTTTTCAACACACTCCCATCAGACATACTTTGGGGGTGCGTTTCTCTGATACTGTGTTATTTTACTTAGACTTGCGAAGACTTAAACCTAGGACCTCCCATGTACATGTTGAGTTGCTCTATAATTGATCTATCGTCCCTCTTTGTGTCGGGCTTTTTGATAGGTTCTTTATTCTGGTTTGGATGTAGCTCACTGTCGTCAACTTCCGCTCTCGAGTGGAGCCTACTGAATAGACTTAGTCATAAAGAGAGCCAGTAGTTCTGTTGAGATGTTTATGCCCTGTTGAAATTTTGCATCAGCTCATGGTTTTGAGAATCATAGTCATGTGTCTCGTCCCTGAGTTGTAAAATTCTTCTTGAATCTGGTTCCATGGGTGATATATTTGATATTTCTAAATTTCTCTTTAGTATCTTGAAGAGGTTTCTTCAACGTATGTTTCTTGTGGCATAGAACAATCTGACTGCAACCAAGAACTGCTGAGTTCCACAATTAAATGGAAGTCCTTGAGGGATCTCCCTTGTGCTCAGATCAATTATTGCTGCTGCTGATACTGTTGTGCATGATATTGTAGTTCGTTCACTTGGTTACGAAAATTTTCATTGGGATCTGGTTGTGGATTTGGAGAATGATGAACTACCTTGTTTAAACAATCACGAGTTTCAGCATGATTTATTGTGTGCTGCATGTCTGGATTATTTTCATAAGCTTCATACTTTTTTACTAGGATTTAACCGATGAAGTTCCTGATTTAGAGCAATTCAAAAGCTGGGTGAGTTGTTTTAAATGTATGAGGTATTTAAATTTGGTTTTAGTCTACCTAAGGATGCTAGCATTTAGAATATTAATGTTATTGATTCACTGGATTATGAGATTTTTTATTTTCCTATTCATCTAGACAAGTTTGCTGCCTCGTGATTATGAACTTTGTACTGTTGATGTATATGCTTAGTGCAAATATGGTAGTGTTAGCTTTGGTGTTTCTCCCATGCTATATGGTCAACCATTTTATTTAGAAAAGCGCTGCAGGGCCTGAATGTGTTCATATTCTTTTGAAAGCACAAAGTTTTTACACATATTCAAGGATATGAATATTTTTATTTTTCAGTCAAGTGGTGTTTATATAGTCGAAACAAAATGTAAAGAGGTGAGTGTTGGTATTTTGTTTTCTTGTGGCTTTGGGCCATAGATTCTTTTTTGTTGTTGCAGAAATGGGGTTCAACTTGATTAGTTTGTATTGAATGACATTTCGGCTTTGCATTGGTATTGGGATCTTCCTGGTTCATGTGCTTTGACTGTTTGTCGGTTTTAATGTCAGGTGGTTGTCACTCTTCTATTTTATTTCTGGTTTGCTCCACAAAGTTTCTCTAAGATCTTGCTATGCCCACACGAAGCATACATCCCCAACTAAAGCCATTGTTGATAGTGTTTGTGTCATGTTGAAATTTTGCATTAGCTCTTGGTTTTGGGTATCGTGGTCATGTTCCTCATCCCTAAGTTGTAAAATTCCCCTTGAATTCGGTTCCATGGGTGATATGTTGGAGGGATCTCCTTAGAATCTTGAAGGGGGTTCTTCAATCTATATTACTTATATTTTTTAATAGGTGAGAATTATATCATTTTTTGAAGTATGAGGATAAAATTAATATTTTCATTCTCACTTTTGGAAATAGTGAATAGAGATTAGTTATGGGCCCATTTATGCAAATAACATGGCATATGCTATTGAGGGTAACTTCAGTTTTATAAGGTTTAAAAAAGGGTTTGAATACTTTTTGCAAAGCATACAATATGCATTCCAAGTTCCTTGGAATAATTATTTGTCCTCTAGTCCGAGTGTATTCTTTTAATATTAACGTACTTGATGCTCAAGTACAGCAAGGGAAGGGTTCCCAAGGTGTACACATGGAAAAGTTTGAAGACTTGTGGTGGATTTGATGTTTAAATCGTTTTCTTTTTCCTCAAACTGATCTACCGTAATGTTTTGAAACCATGGATTTGTTTTATATGGTTGGGAAATAAATTAATGTGTATGGTGGGGCTTGTGGTTTGTGTATGGCTTGTTTTTTATTTGTGAATATTTCAATGGTATGGTTTAGTGTGGTGGATCATGAGATTACTTTAGGTTGCAATTTCCCCATTGCAACACAATTTCTAATTTGGTGCCATACATGGCCTTAGAGGCAGAATATTGTATGATGTATGTGGTCATTTGAAGCAAACATTTCTCTTGTTGGCATTTCAATTCGCACCTCTGGAATGCGGATTAGAAATGGACAGCTATGCATAGTTAAATTGCTCTTCAAATTAGGAGGGGAAGCTCCCTCTTCGCTGATGATGCTTAAAAAAAATACTAAACTACTGCCAATCTTTTTATTCTTAGCTAAGAGCACAAGGTTATAAAACTCTTTGCGTCATAGTTGAGGTTTTCTCTTTTCCAAAACTTCAAACTACAACTAGGCCTAAACTACAGATGTTTCTGACAACTCAAGTAAACTCAACGCTTAAGAGTCAGAAGTAAATGAGGAATGATTTGATTAACACAGAAGCTTAAATAAACTTACTTCCAGATCACACCTGAAGACTCATTGTACTTGTAAGATGTAAGCTGAAATAAAGATTATACAAGCAAAACACATAAAACAAGAAACTGAAAGAGATCTGTTAGTTTTAGGATCAGAAATGAAAGCAATCAGAAAATGCAACACATAAGACAATGAACACAACAAGATACCTTGGGAAAACCCTCCTACTCGAGGGAGAAAAACCTAGCAAATATATCTCTTATATATTGAATAAAAGAGCAGCAAATCTGCTTTACAACTCAGGTCCAACACAATGCCGAATTTAATACAATGAATAATAGCACCTCTCAAGATGCAAGTACACAAGCAATATCGATCTCCATGAATATATCAATCTGCTGTAGATAAGCAACCTCCCTTTGAAGAATGCGAATTCCTTGAGAGTAATAATTGATCTGCTGATAAAGATAATTTCACTTAGAAAAATGTGCGAACTTCACTTGATCATAGTCAGATAATAAATTGAATGATAGCTGCCTTATATTTATACATAACAAGATGTCTCTTCATGAAGGGTCGGCCTTGTTCACCAAACAAGGCAACTTTTTCTAATCGGTCGGCCTCAACAAAATAATTATATATTTATAGCAAGTCATCTCCTTCCATTTAATGCGCCTCTTCAAGATAAGTTGGCTCCAAATAAATAAATAGCCATGGCTACATTTATTTATTTGCTTATTAAATTGGTGGAAGGATGAAGCCCGAAGCTATATCATCAACACTCCCTCTTAGCTAGGGAGGAATCGTTCCAGATATCCAATGTCATGGAGTCTCTCAACATGACACCCACAATGGCTACACCCATTTGTGGAGAGGAGCTCATCACGGAGTCACTCAACGTGATATCGTCATGGGGTCACTCAACATGACGTCCACCATGGCTACTCCCATGTGTGGAAAGGAACACGTGCACAAGTGCCCATCACGGAGTCACTCAACGTGATGTCGTCATGGAGTCTCTCAACATGACGTCCACCATGGTTGCTCCCATGTGTGGATAAACACAAGTACAAAGGATTCATCACGGAGTCTCTCAACATGACATCCACCATGGCTACTCCTAGAGGGTGGTAAGAACCACATCTCTGTCTCAGAGATGGGCAGGGGCTTTCACCTCAAATTTCTCTGTCTCAGAGAAAAATGCATTAACAAGGACTTCCACCTCAAATTTCTCCGTCTCAGAGAAAAATGTATTAACAAGGACTTCCACCTCAAATTTCTCCGTCTCGGAGAAAAATGTATTAACAAGGACTTCCACCTCAAATTTCTCCATCTCAAAGAAAAAATGTATTAACACAAATCTTTAGGATGATGTAACTCCCTCTGAAGCTCCAAGTACTTGCATCAACCTTCTGACCTCCTTGTCCATGATTCCCTGCAGTGCTTGCCTTAGGAAAATGGTTTCCAGCGCACACCTCTGTAGAGAATTCAGGGCTGTCCTCTTCGACTTCATCCCAGATCACTCTATTCTGAATAGGTTTGCGGAGCTACCAATGTTAAATCCAAATTGATTGTCTTGAGCAATTCTGATCTCAATTGCTGAAGAGGTTTTTCAAGGATTTAGCACCTGGCCTTGCAACACTGCAACCTTCACTTCTTCTCAGTGAGTCACATCACTCCCTTTGAATGTTAATTCCTCCTCTTCGAAGAATTGATCGAAATGACAATGTGAATAGATTCTTCCTCTTCGAGAGATGTCTCCAGCCACCAACTCAATCCTATGGTTGCAAGCTATGACTCCATGCTTGATCATCTCTCACAGGGTGCCTCAAGCTCTTCCTCTCTATGCAATCTCTGATCATCCTTTTGCTCCTCCATCCGTCCTGGAAGCAATTTTGGAGAGATTAATAATAGTTCACTAAACTATCTCGAAGAGAAATACCAATGCTAGAAGCATACAAGATTCACTATTCCAATGCAAGAATTAATAAGAGATTCATGAACATTATTCAAGGGTATGAAATACTGATCTCTTTAAGTGCTGCTCTTAAATGCTTTAAAGGTCTGCACTTATCTTTCCTAGGACCTGCTCATTATTAATTTTGTTCTTGAATGCTGACTCTGCTTAGTACAACCTTCAAAACTTTAAAACAACCACCTCAAGAGTATCTGGGGTTGCGCTTGGGAGCTACACCAGCTAGCATGTAGTTGTGAATCCAATCCACTCATGAATTTTCCAAGGCCTTAACGAACCTTCACATATTCATATCCCTTCATGAATGACATGTCATGACTTCCACGTCACTCAGCAGAGTTGTTTCTCAAGCCACGAAAGCTATCCAATTCTTTCCACGTGATATGAATTTAGCAGTCGATTTATGCATTGCTGACTGGAAGTGATAACAACGCTCTGTCCATGGATTATCTCTCTATTTCCCATATTTGGATTCTGCGCCAAGATATCTTAACGAACTATTGAGTTCGCTTTTCTTGTTGCATAATGGTATTGAATGCTCCTTCGTTCTTCTTCAGATATTCTGTTGAAGGCGATACTCCTGCATTGTGTGTGTCACTGGTTTTTGTGAGGGGCGATTTGATAACTGCAATTTAGGTGCCTTAGACTTGATGTGCAACTTGTGTGACAAGGGAGTGACGACGCTGCATTTGCCAGAAGAAATGGCACTTGCGAATGAGGCCAGAGCCGTGAGGCTCAGTCGAATTACTCTTAAGGCTGCCTCCTTAGGGATAATTGAGCCCTCTAATTGCAATCGTCTAAAGCAGAGTCTTGACTTCCTGTGATTTCTGAAGATATATCCGATAACCCAAACTATAGGCGAAAATCATACGACAACGACACTCCTTCATTTTCGAATCTTAGTGCTTAGATAATCTTTTGATAGATGTTTCTCCACCGATAACCTCTTCCATGAATTTGTCTTGTGCTTTTGACTATACACGCTGATGTTGGGTCTCTTGCTTGAGTTCATGGCTCCTTAAACTCTTCGATATCCTTACATATTCGATGCTTCGCCCAATATGTTCCAGGTAGTGTTCCACGGGGACGTGTCCCCCCCAAAAAACCCCGCATTTCCTAGAGGGGGACGTCTTGGAGACTTGGGGACTTGGGGGAGACGTCCCCCCACTAGGCCACCACCAACACCACTATCCCACCACTAGTGTCGTTGTCTCCAAGGCACTGATAGGACTTTGAGGACGTTGGGGTGTCCTCAAGATGTCTAGGGGACTCCTACTTGTCTCCAAGATGTATAATTCTTATACATATACATCTTTTTATAACTTTTTTTTCAAGTACTATATGTATTTCAACACCCTACTGCCCAATCGCCGCCGTCCCCCTGCCGTACCCAAACTTAGGCCCCCTGTCCCCACGTCTCGGAAACACGTCCCTTGCTATCCCCTCGTCCCCGTCCCCAAAACCCCGTGGAACACTGGAACTTCCGGGTGATTATGAAGACACTGTTGGTGGTTCTCGTGATATGCTCTGGAAGGCCAAAGCCCGTGTACAATAATTCTTATGATTGTCCCTTTGAAATATCACAGAGAGTCACTTGGGCCGCAAAGAGATAGATTACTTAGCCAGAAGCCGCTCTTCACTAGTATGCAGTGATCAATCAAGCTAGGATTACCGACAAGCTTTAGGGGAATAGACGATCATCATTTGTCGGGAAAGGAGATCGAGAGACCATACCAAGCTTTGCCTTAGCCAGAGATAAATGAAAGCAAGCAATTGAATGCTCACGACTTCCACCATTAATCACGACACTTCAGAGAACTATTAATATTTCAATTTCCAGAATGATGCTTGAAGAGTTGTCTTGACCGCTCACCAAATCTGATTGGATTCTTTCTTAAACCCGCTCTGATACCATGTTAGTTTTAGGATTAGAAATGAAAGCAATCAGAAAATGCAACACATAAGACAATGAACACAACATGATACCCTAGGCAAACCCTCCTACTCGAGGGAGAAAAACCCAGCAAATATATCTCTTATATATTGAATAAAAGGGCAGCAAATCTGCTTTACAACTCAGGCCCAACACAATGCCGAATTTAATACAATGAATAATAGCACCTCTCAAGATGCAAGTACACAAGCAATATTGATCTCCATGAATATATATCAATCTGCTGTAGATAAGCAACCTCCCCTTGAAGAATGCGAATTCCTTGAGAGTAATAATTGATCTGCTGATAAAGATAATCTTCACTCAGAAAAATGTGCGAACTTCACTTGGTCATAGTTAGATAATAAACTGAATGATAGCTGCCTTATATTTATACATAACAAGATGTCTCTTCATGAAGGGTCGGCCTTGTTTGGTTTGTTCACCAAACAATGCGACTTTTTCTAATTGGTCGACCTCAACAAAATAATTATATATTTATAGCAAGTCGTCTCCTTCCATTTAATGCGCCTCTTCAAGATAAGTCGGCTCCAAATAAATAAATAGCCACAGCTACATTTATTTATTTGTTTATTAAATCGATGGAAGGATGAAGCCCAAAGCTATATCATCAACAAGATTGAGAGAGAAAATCAGAGCAAAGAAGGCATAAGTTTTCACTTTTCTCAATTTCTAACAGTAGTTACAGTTTTGGGACAGCAGATTGTAGCAAAGACAGGCTTACAATGTGTGATCAAACACCAGATTACACTTGAAACGAGTTGAACGGTAATTGAACAACAATTTGCAGCAATATAGGCTTACAAATTAGCTCTTACAATAACAGTTAGAGAACAATGGGCAAGGATGCCCTTATTTATACACAAAAAAGGAGCAGGTAACCCTAAAATTTCCTTGCTTTAAGCAAACTAGACTTGCCAACATGCAAGATTTATTTCCAAAACTAACACAAGACAACTAACTAACCACCTACTAAAATCAGTTAACTGATTTAAAAGCAGGGAAAGTTCCAACTATACATTTGATTTTTCTATTTCACAAAGAATAAATAAGCATGGAACAAGAATAACAAGTTAAACTCGGAAAAGACATCGAGTTAACTGTTGCTTTTAGTTCTATTCTTGGAAATCTTTGCTGCCCCCAAAAGGTGACTCACTCATTGATAATTTGGGAAACTATATCTGCCAAAAAGCTGGTAATGCCTCCTTGAACTCACCACACTTAACATTTTTTGGCAAAGTATTCTGCTTCTCTTTTAGCCACTTTTGCGCAACTCTTTTTTGGTATTTCTCCTTTTGTGCATACCACACCTTTTCACATTCTTCAATCGTAATGATGAAGTTTTTTGTCCATAGTGGTATTGAGAAACATCTCTCAACATTGTCCGACCTGAGGCTGCAAATAGTACGCCCATCTGCTGATTGGATTTCTCGCGAAGTTGGATTGCAATGCTTAACACAAGCAATTACGAATTCAAGGCTTTGCACTGAGATGGGGATTGAAGTTGCTGCAAGCAACCTGGAGTGATTGAGATTCCCGACTGCAATGTTTCCCGCGTCTTTCAAAGCGCGCAAATCAAGTATTGGAATCACATGATGCAAGTCAGTTTCAAATGTTTTCAAGTAATTGTGGAGTAACACTGATTTGGTCTTGATTTCTATTGGAGAATACTGCATGTTTAAAAACTTGAATTTTGACTGTGAACGTGCCTATGTTTGGAAAAGTTTTGCGCAATTTGTTGAAAATAAGTAGCTGATTTTCTCCAAAAAACAAATTCTTTGAAAAAAAACTGAGGTCTAGGTTTTGTACACAATCACGTTCTAAAGAGACCTAGTTCATCTAATTTTGAAAAAGCCAAGGGCTTCCCGAAAAAGCGCTGAAAAAATGGATTTTTGGAAATATAAAATTTCCCAATCTTCAAGAGGAGCAAAAAGTAGATGGACCCAAATCGACGAAAATTGAAAAAGCTGACCACCTATTTCTGAAATTTGATGCCCTAGAAGATTAGACCATGAAAAAGCGTGCCTCAATGCTTCCCAATCCTGAATCCACGAAGAACACTGAAAATACACTCCGTTTGAGCCTCCAAATCTTGACGAGAAGAAAACGATATTTTCTTCCTCGAGATGCCAACTTGCAAAATATGAAGAATGAATGCCAAAAGCCTTCTTAAATAGAGTTTGAAGACGAAAAATCGCTTTCTTTGCAAAAGCCCTAAAATTTTGAAGTCTATCCTTGAAGATAGAAACTTTTTATGCAAAAATCTGAGTCCATTTGCATGTGCAAAGCTTGGTAAAAGCATATGTATTCGATGACATCGTCAAACACATAAAGCTTCAACAGTGTTAGCCATTTTTCTTTGTTTTTCAACTTTTGCTTGCTTCTACTTCCAGCGAGGCTTGCCTTCGACTTCAATGAGCTAGCAATTTGGTATTGCCAACTGATAAAATCTGTTTGACCACTACTAAAGTGATCTCTAGCTTCATATCAGCATTCGACATCGTCTGATCATGATTGCAGACCCCAAAAGTGATCAACGGAGGTTGAACTAGAAAGGCGTGCTGGGGTTGAAAATATTCTAAGTGTTGAAAACCTAGATGCCCTTGGCTAGCAGGGGCGCCTAGCATCCCATGCCTTTGCCAAATTTCAATGATTTTCATCTTTCTTTCATCCCTGATCTCTGCCTTTGCCAATTGTGTCTTTTGATCATTGATTTCTGTGAGACGACGGGCACTTGCATCCGGATGCTAAGCATACTAACCTGTCTGAACCTCAGTGATATGTTTGCCAACTTTTCTCAGCCTCTAATGTTGCTTTTATCTTGTTTTCCAATCGACTAAAGGTTACTGACGGGTAAGATTCACCGTTTTCGAACAACGAATGATGGAAGCCGAAAAATGAGTAAGGCACTAAATGCAAGGCAGCCCTGACTGGACAGGGGTGCCTAGACATCCCAGAGTTAGAATTTTTTTAATAAATTTCACCATTTTCGGATTCGCCTCCGTTTCACGTGAACACCTTTTCTCAATCGTTGACAGTTTGACGTTGTGTGCACAACATTTGAGACTTTGAATCTGATACCTGGAAGCAGATAATCCTCCATTGATGACCTTGGAGGTTGTGCTTCGCCTTCTGAAAAAACATAATTAACCCACCAGAGAAATCCCCACCTTTTGACTATTCTGATTGGGAAGTATTTTCGACCAATCAGAATCAGTTAGAGCCCTCCAAACAAAGATTCTATTTTTAGAAAGTTTTGCCAGCATCCATTTGACAACAAACCTAGAAAACCTTGAATCAAGTCTATTTTTAGAAACTTTGACTTTTGACAAATTTTTTTACAAGACTTTGACCATTCTTTACAAAATGCCTTAATGAAGTAATTTTTTTTGATTGGGCACAACATCTCTCAAGGCAGATTTCGGGATGTGCAAATATAGTAAGAATGTAAAAGTGAGCCCTTACATGTGGTGATTGATAGTGCACGAGACACATTACTCTTGATGAATAGCAAAAACACATGAAGAAGTTCCCACTTTTTGAGAGGAGAGTCCAACTAGCTTAGTTCCCAGAGCCAACTGTTGATAAGGATATTCAGATTTTGGAAGGCATATGTGAGTGATTGGTTCTAGAGTGCATTTGAGTTCAATAACTTGGGAAGGGGTCGTGTGCTGGAGTTTATAATGATGCCAAGTTTGCATTGGCTTGACACCATGTTCACCCTTGACCATGGACCTCATGTATTATCATCACTTAAGTCACAAGGTTCGATTTCGAGTTCAAATTCGACAACAATAAAATTCAGATGAAATTCGGCAAGGGTAAAGAACTCGGAAAAAATTCGGCATTAAATTCGCCTTATATAATTTAAAAAAAAATATAAGTAATATATCCACAAAATTATCAAAATAGTTTAACATTGTTAAATAGATTTGAAGTCATCATAAAAGATATTGACACATTTATAAAATATGAACCATAAATAGACTAAGTAATATATCCACAAAATTATCAAAATAGTTTAACATTGCTAAATAGATTTGAAGTCATCATAAAAATATTGACACATTTATAAAATATGAACCATAAATAGACTGTGTGCTTAGAATGATCTGTGAGCAGTGATTTATAACAAAAATAGGTTGAAAGCCCTAAAAATTGTTTTCGAAAACCTTAAATAACACTTTTCCATAATATATTTTAATGAAAAAACATGCATTTTTTTTAGTACAACTTTTTTTCCGAATGTTAATGTTTGAAATTCCGAAAAATTTGAATTTCTTGCTTGAAATTCGTTGAATTCTGTGACACAGATCATCACTGTGAAGTAATTAGAGAGGGTTCTTCTTTCCATCTATATTTCAATCTGGAATAAGATTATATAGCAAACAAATTGAAGATAACTCCTAAATACGTTCCAACTGACCATGTAATTGGGAAAAGACTCGAGGTATATCTCTTTTGAATTGCCCAAAGACTCAAAAAGCACAAACAACATTTGTATTTGAGAGAAAAGGCAGTTTGTGAGGTTCAAATATAGAAACTTATTGATGCTTATAAGGGGAAGATGGCACATGAGTGTGATCCTTTTCAAATAACATCTGAAATTGAGGAGGATGCTAAGATCAATATACCATTTTCTTGAATTCTTCTCAAACAAGTGTTTTTCAAGAAAGGACTCTACTAGATGACTATAATAGATTTTGTGCAATCTGCAGAGCTGGTGGTGATCTACTGTGTTGTGATGATAAGGGATTGCCCTACAATGGAATTCACAATGGATGCCATTACCTATTGCTAATTTGAGTCATCTGTTGTAGGTGGAGGAAGAGAAAAGGAGAATGATAAGCAACAAAAGTCTGCAAGAATTGGGTGAGGGGTTAGAGAAGTCTCCCAGAAGAAAGGCCTAGAATTTTGTTGAATGAAACAAGGTAATCATTGTATAAGACTTCTATCAAATAGTATTGAACCAGGAACAAAATAAAAGCATCATGGATGGTGTAAGGTCATCATATTCAAAGCTGCCATGGCATAGGTAGTGGGGAATATACAAACTTACCAACTAAGAAATATAAAGGGTAATCAATGAAGAAGATTGCTTTGTCTAGAAAAAATTACTTTAGAACAATGGCTGGAAGTTATTGAAACTACACAATGTATGGATTATGAATTACTGCTACAATTATGCTTGGCCACATTGATTAGCCTATTGATAAAGGAGCTCAAATAACCAAATATCTTACGCGGTGAATCTAATCTAATGAAGAATTCGGTTAGGTTGGATGAACATTCCAACAAGGCAACTCTCTTAGATTACTTATGCAGATTTCTCCAATAGAAGTGTTCCTTATCTCTTGACAAGGATGATTGTTCTTTGTCTAGTATAATGTGCAACTAGAGTTCGCTAGAAACAAATTTCCCTTTTCTTTTGTATACATAGGACTTCGCTAATACAACCTCCTATAAGACAACATTAGTGGTTATTCAAAGAGATGGCCCATAACAGTGGCATCTCATATCTTCAGGAAACAATGAATTAGAATGGAGTCCAAGGGAGCAATCTAAGGCATTGTGGTTTAAATAGTCTGTATCCTGCCTCCACAATCTTATAGCAAGCACTTTGAAAATCAAGATAAAATTGAGACAATCTTAGAACCCCAATGTTGCATTCTTGTAGTTGCCAACAATGGCAATTGTTGGAAATCTTAATGAATTTTGCATGGAATGGAAAGGGTTTGGGGCATAAGGAAAGAATGGATATATGGCTTCATTTTATACATTGTGGTGGATTGGGGGATTGTATCTTCGCTACTTCTTTTCATCCTCCTATTTGTAGTGTTGGACTCAAGGGAACACTAAGAGGGGGGGGGAGGGTGAATCAGTGTTCGACAAATCTTAACTTTTATTATTTCTGAAGCTAAAACCATTCTGTCAAGACATTAAAGCAAAAATGCAAATATTTAATGGAAACATTCATAACACCATAACACACAAACTTTTGCATGGAAACCCTGTTAGGGGAAAAACTACGGTGGAGGTTAATCCACAATTTTGAGTACTCAAAATATAATTGTTTACAATAGGGAATGCACTTGCATTCAGGCACACTGCCTAGGGCTCACTGCCTTACAAAATTCAGATTAAAACCATTTGAAGGGCGAACTGAGATAATAGCATCTATCTATGCCAGATTATAGTTCCGGTGAGGCTCATAGATTCAATTCTGGATCTGTTTACTAATTCTGTACTTCACTCTGCTATGCTCTGCTCCTTTCTGCTCTTTGCAACATTTACAATAAATTCGCACTACTACTTTGCTGGATTTTGCATTTCGCACTTCTTATGTTCACATACACCTTACTTCCTATCCAAAATGGAGAAACCAATCTCATATATATATATCTGCAATTAGGAATTCATCCATCCAACAGTCGGCTTCATAAAGTATTAAATTGCTTTTACCTTGTCGGCCAGATCTACCACTAAATCATTATGCGCATCCTCCAAAGTCGGTTAAGACAAAGAGAGGACCCAAATAAAACTTGATCGAACACGAAAACTTTTAATTAATTATATCTTACACATCCACAAATACCATATTTGCTGGTTGGGCCTTTTAGCACAGATAGTCAACATGTTAGTTTACCGGATCTTCTAGACCACATACCAGAGAGTGCGCATCACAACAATTATTCACCAAAGTATTATAAACATCATCAGACTTTCCTTGGAGATCCTCAATGCAAAATATCTGTCTAGTGAGACGTTTAGAAGCCTGTAACCGGATGCTCTGTTCTTTACCCTGTTCTGCCGGTAGAAACAAAAACTAAATTGCAAACCGGATAGGTTGCTTGAGTTGCCATCAATGACAACACTTACAAGCCATGTGCTATCGATCTCTCTAGCCATATGCCAACAATCTCCCCCTTTGGCATTGATGGCAACACTTAGTGAAAAATGACTAAGTGTCGGAATCATTAAAGGTACATTGCCAAAGTTTTTGCTGCACTTTCTCCCCTTGAGATTTATAAGGCATTTTTCACTTCATCCTCTCCCCCTTTGATATCAATGACAAAACATGAATGCCATATGCCAAAAAATAGTGACAAAACATGTGTTCAAAATTTTCAAAACTTCAAAACTTCAAAACTTCATCACATACATGCCGACATGTAGCACTGCATCTTGCCTGTTGGATTTGTTTTAGGATATGTGGAGTCAGTTTGGTGGTTGGCTTGTATGTGAAGTAAGCTTGTTTAGGGCTGCTAATGATGTCCGCATGGTATATGGGAACAAAGCCATGATTGAAGTTTGAGGAATATTGTACGGGCCTATCTCATAAACCTGTATGAACTTGTTCATATGCTTTTGTGGTACTTGGCAACATATGTTATAATATGTCGAGGATAATTTTAAGATCTATTGCTTGAATATGGAATGCTTAAAATATTTTAGCCTTCCCATGGTAAACCATATTTTGTAAATGTTTGAAGTGAACATAGAAGATGTATGGGGGAAAGTAAATTTACTTTTAGGGATAAATATTTCCACAGGAACATCATAGTTTGCTTGTCCATATTTGGTGTTGAGTATTTTTATGCATGAAAATTGTTGGCGTCAAATTTGGGCATGGGGTATTTTGTTTATATGCAGTTTTGAAGTCTGAATGAAACAATTTTTTTTATCACTCAGAGATAAATAGAATGGTAGACGAGTAACATGATGAATATCTTCATAAACTACTCATACTTCTCCAATGCTGAACTGTGACTGATGCTGATTAGTGAAATCAGGTACCATGTAAGATTTTGGTACAAAAACCATGTAAGAATGATTCTCAAAACAGGTAAGTGATTTGAACCAATAAGAACTAGGTACTCGTGCAGAAGGTGTCAACATGACTGAGAATAGAGTTGAATTAGTGGACTCACGAATAACTACAAGATTTTACATTATGGAAGCATGTAGAGGTGGAGAGAGAACATGAGGAATAGAATGTATGGTCATTACATCTGGAGAAGGAGATGCAACTCCATGTGAGCTGTCATCAAATAGAAGACAAATATCCTCAATAGTGCCATCAAGATCACAAAGATGAGTTTCCACAAACAAATGATGAACTTTTGATAAGTATACATCCCAATGAGGTGGATCCTAGAGACATATGTGAACTTGCTGAAGATGATTTGAATAAGCATTCATAGAAGCCATGATCACTTTTGAAGTAGTAAGTGTTGGAGGAGGAGAATCCTTAGCTTTAGAATGGTGATTTGAAGATGTAGGAGGTGAAGCCTTTGAATTTACAATTAGATTCAATAACTTTAGAAGGAGGAGAACAATGAGAAGTCTTTATGTCATCATGACGTTCAAGACTTTTCTAATAAGCAAGCTCTTTAGCTGAATCAAATTCATAGGATGGACTCTCAAAAACATCTAGAGGTACAAGGCAGTCCAAGTTAGAATCATCCAAGGTCAGAGGACCATCAAGATCTCCAAACATCTCCCAAATGGTGGTCCAAAGAGTGTGAGGGCACTCAATGTGCAAGGTGACAGATTGTGTAGATGCCAACATGACAAGTAATCAATCATAGAACTTGTTCTTCTTGCAGTCCCATACTCTTAGAATGGGTACTTGGTTCAGGAACAAGTCCATAGAGATAGGTCAATATTTTCTTCCATTTGTAGTGCATTAGGTTTCTAGCTTGGTAGGATTTATCCATCTATCCAAGTTGATAATAGAAGGATGATCTTAATCAGAAAAATTCATGATGAATTATGATAAATCCCCTCAAATTAATCAATCAAATCGAGAGACTCCCAAACAAACATAATGGCAGCAATTTATAAATAATGTGTGTACCTTTGACTTATTCAAAGGACCCCCTCAAATCACTCAATGAAGAGATCCCTTGCAAAAATGAACATATCACTTTATAAGTAGTGTGAGTACAATTGCCACTTGCCAAAATCAACAAAGTGGTCTTGATCCTAATGTTGTATAGAGGTCAAATAAGGGCAATATGATGAAAGTACAAATTTGAAAAACTAGACATTGAAATTAGAATGGATTGCACCATTACGAATCCATCGAAAAATTAGCCTAGACAAAAAAATTTGCAATGAAATCCAAGCTCAAATGGTTGAGAGTGGAGATTACAAAGTTCAAGAGCAAAGTTGAATAGTGCAATGGTGAGGGGGAAAGGTTGGGGGCTATGCATTGCTAATATTAGCACGATGCCAGCGAACACAAAACAACTTTTTAGGCAAAAATGAATGGAATATGCTAGATGCTAAATCAAACTCCAAAATTGCCTCGGTAGGCTAAATTTTGTTTAGGAAATGTGATATCATCAATTTGTGCTAGGAAACCAATTGGTATGTAGTGTGAGTTGTTTTGAGGGAGGTTGTGGCTAGGTTTGAAACCCTGGTGGGGAATCTTGCCATTGGTGAGGTGTTGTAAGCCATTGGTGGTGGTGATGTGGCTTTTGGATTGGTTGTGAACTAAATTTAGTGGTTGTTTTGGTGGCTATTGATTAGGTAGGGCTCCATGTCCACACAAAAGGCACACCAATTGTAAGGTTGTTAGTTACAGGTTTAGGTACCTTGCACAATTAATCACTCCCCAATATGACTTACAATAAACAAGACAAAATGTAATGTCCCCTCCAAAGTGAGACATCTGTATTAAGTAGATTAGCCTATTATTGCGATCCTCGTAGGCTAATGAGTTTGGATAGAGGGTCCATTGAGGGATCTAGCTTCTTCAGTGGTCAGAGCTATGCAGGATTGGTGTTCGTTTGAGGTCTACAGGACTTCGTATGAAGGACTTGCTATTTATAGTAAGCTAGAGATGCTAGTGATGGATGGCGTGCAAAAATGTTGAGTAATAATGGAGATATTAATATTTATTTGATTAAAATAAATATTAATGGTTTTGAGCTTATATTATTAAGTTATATTATAATTTTATATTATAACTTAAGTGACTTAAGTGAAGGGTCAAGTTCTCATCGGTTGGGGCTAGTTGAGCAATTAAATAAAATTGTAATATTTATGCACCAACTATTGAGACTTAAATGAAAATTAAAAGTAATATTATTACTCATTTCAAAATTGAAGAAGAGGAGCTTTTTGGGATAAATCGAACCCTAATGTGAAGAGCCTATTTATCTCTTGAAAATCGTACAAGGCTGGATTATGATGATTGATATTTTGTTGAGAAGACTTGTATTTTTTGGCTTTGGAGAAGAAGTTGGGGTTTCTGCAGTTTGTTCCAGAGTATCGGCATTGGAGAACATGAAGACTTCATTGCAGCTGCAATCGGAGGGTGTGTAATATTCATCTGAAGTTGCTCCCTGGGTTGGCTTTATCCAGAGGTCGACATCGAGCTGATTAGAGCAGTAATTTTCCAGAATAAGGGCAGAACTTTAATCTGTTTGTGTACATCCATTGGGGGTAATGAGTAGCTGATTTAAGATGGCTGTACATTTGCTTTTTTGGCTGGGTATGAAGAACAGCAGCTGCATGTTATCTATTCATTTCCGGGTATGCTTGTAATCTGATTTTCTTGCAAGTATTCAATAAAATCAGCTATTTGGGGTGTTGTTATTTAGCTTGGATTATTATTATTGCTTTCTTTTATTTCCAGCATTGTGTCTTTATATGCAAAAATACAAAAAAAAAAACAGAAAACCCTCACAAAACACAAAAAATTATAAAACAAAAAAAGGGTCTCAAAAACTAGGCCACGAAGTGATCTTACACAAGATTTGTGACAACACAAAAGACTATTAATAAATGAACTCGACAAATATACCTCTAACTACAAGATTCCTCCCATTCATAATGCAAGCATGATGCTAGTATAATGACCCAATTTGATATCTGTATATAGAGAATATTCCTGTAATGTTCCGTACCTGATCCTGTAGGGGTGGGCTTGGGTAAGGATTGGAATTGTCGTGAAATGGCTCTTCTAGGGTCGGGGATATGGTTCTGATTTTCCTGCAACCACAAAATGAGCCAAATCCACAAAGCACGAGTTCATTAGCAATAACAATTAAGCAAACGTTTCCATAAGCAAACATGAAACCTAGGGAAAACATAAGAAGAGTGGCAAGGGTGGATCCTCTCGTAGCCATGGCTGCTAATACAGATGTTGTAATCTACAACCCTTCTCACTTGGCGACTTGTAACTGCATACTCTATCCTTAAGGTAGATCCGCCCGAAGCCATTGACCAAGCTCGAGAGGTTGTAACCTACAACTTCCCACTCTAGGTGACTAGTGACTGCATACTCCACTTATGCCACTTCTTCATGAAAACACATGACTCATTTGGGGGAAGCCAACGAAGCTTATGTGCAGCCTAGGTCTATTACCCATGCATAGCCCTACCCTCATCCTAGGGTCCTAGGGGCTTGCCTTAGGAGGGTTTTAAGACACCACACTTCTCAGGCCCTTCCTCCCAAATGAGTTTACAGGCACTTAGCAAACAGATCAGACTTAGAGTAAATAAACAAGTGATCCAACTCTATTTGTGACATGTATCCCAAATTAACTATATTAGTTGCTTTATTTGGGTCAGTTGGTTCATTAACAAAGTACATTTAAAGAATATAATCAGAATTTGTGAGTATGATTTTGGGTTAATCTAATTGAATAATTAAACTTAATTTGTGAATGAAACTATGATAAACTGAATTTGTTACTTGTGAATTTACCTGGTAGTAATTAGATTAATTACTTTCTGCCTGTGATCATGAGATAAGTTCTTTTTATTATTTAACTGGATGAACATTTGTATTGCCAGCCATAATTGTGTTTATATCATTTAATTATTAGCACTTTATATAACTAAGTAAATTATTCCAGATTTGATTGTAATTATCCTTAGTTCGCTTTGTGTTCTATGTATTTACAAATATCACATATAGATTGCACCACCACGCTATCCTCATGGTTAGTTTGGTGCACCCAAATCGAATAATTCGACTGAGAGGAGAAGTCGACTTGGGTTTCTCATCGTTGGGAGAAACCCTGTTCGCCCCTTATAGAATCGATACCTTTTTATATATATAAATTTACTATTATGGATTGCATTGATGTATTTGAATGAAACTTAATTCGTTTTTGCAAGTAACTTCATTACCTGAGATCGTGTTTGTCTGTAGCGTGCTCCTCTTCCGCGCTTTTCCTCCTTTCCTCTCTCTCTCAACCCCTGTTCACCTTTTCCTTGTATATGTCTTCAAGTGACGCTTCTAGGAGCCACGTCGCTTTTGTCCAGGGGTGTTGTCGAGAGTCGCTTTAGAGGGACACAACTCCTTAATTCATTGTCAGGTAAACACGGGCTATGATTAATAATAATTTATGCTATTTTTCCTGAAGCGATAATATGCATCAATACTCACATTTAATATCAGAAATAAGTCCCGAATAAAAGAAGTTTTATTTAATATTGTAAGGTAAATTATTCAATCATGTAGGGGACGTGACAATCCTCCCCTCTTACATTGCTTGTCCTCAAGCAACTTGAGGTTTGGGTGGTTGAAGATTTCCTGACTCTCCCATGAGGCATCCTCTTCTGGTAGGTCTTTCCATTTAATTAGGAATTCGGGGATTGTTTTATTCCTTAGTTTCTTTTCTCTCATGTTAAGGATTGCCTCTGGTTCGAGGACCAATTTGCCTTCATCATCTAAAGGTGGTAGCTCTGCACAGGGAATGATTTAATGCCCAAGAACTTTCTTTAATCTGGATACATGGAAAACATTATGGATGCAGCTGCCTCAGGGAAGCTCCAATTCGTAAGCCACCTCGCCAATCCTCCTTGAAATTTTGTAAGGCCCATAGAATCGGGGCCTAAGTTTTTCTGCTCCGTTGGATTTGAGGGATGATTGTTTATACGGTTGCAATCTCAAGAACACCAAATCTCCCACCCCAAAGGTTCTCTCGATGTGGTTCTAGTCTGCATACATTTTTTGCTGATTTTGGGCTTGATGTAAGTTGTCCTTGAGGGTGTTTAGGATGTCCATACTTTCTTGCGCAAAGTCCCTTGCTCGAGGCACTTGACTTTCAGGAGTGTTTAGGTTCCCAAATGTGGCGGGTTCATATCCATATAGAGCTTTAAAGGGGCTCATCTGGATGGACATATGGTGTGTTGTATTGTAACAATATTCCCCTATATGCAACCATTTGGTCTATGCATTCTGTTGTCCCGTCACATAGTTTATTAAGTACCCTTCTATCCATTTATTGACGATTTCGGTCTGCTCGTCTGTTTGGGGATGATAGCTGGTGCTCAAGGTGAGACTGGTGCCCACCAATCTAAAAAGTTCTTGCCAAAGCTGACTCAAGAACCGGCTGTCTTGATCACTGACGATATTATTAGGAAGGCCATGGAGTCTAAAAATCTCTTTAAAGAATACTTCTGCTACTTGAGGTGCCCTATATTCTGAGGATATGGCAAAGAAATGGCCATATTTAGTGAGGCGGTCCACGACTACGAAGATGCAATCCTTCCCATGAGTCTTGGGTAACCCAGTAATAAAGTCCATGGAGATGCTTTCCCACTTTTGGTTGGGAATAGTTAATGGTTGCAGTAGCCCTGTCGGGTGGCTTTGTTCGACTTTGTTCCTTTGACAGACCATACATTCTTGAACATATCTGGGTACATCCTTCTTAAGGCCCTTCCACAAATACTTCTCCCTTATCCGTTTATATGTCTTGTAAAATCCTTGGTGCCCTGCTAATGGATTGTCATGGTACTCCTTGAGTATTTTTTCTTTGATCTTGGAGCTCGGTATTAGGAGTACTCTGTTTTTATATAAAATGAGGTCCTCTACTACCGTGTACTCTTCCGAAGGGAGGTGGTTTTCCAATATTTCGCTAGCTTGAGGGTCCTTTGCATATTCGGCAATAATGTCATGTTTCCAATCTGTTGCTGTCTAGGTTATTGTATTTATATGAGGACGCCTGGATAGAGCATCTGCCACTACATTGGTTGTTCCTTTAACATATTCAATGTCAAAATCATAGGCTTGAATCCGGCTAACCCACTTTTGTTGTCGATCATTTAAGTCCCTCTGATTCAAAAAATATCTCAAGCTATTATGGTCAGTTTTTACATGAAATTTGGTGTAGACCAAGTATTGATGAAATTTTGCCAGGGCATGCATGATGGCCAACATCTCTTTATCATAGACCGGGTAATGTTTTTCTGTTTCAGCAAGCTTGCGACTTTCAAAGGCTATAGGGTGCTTATTTTTCATTAATATGGCACCAATTGCTTCCTCGGATGCAATTCCTTCCTCGAATGCATCACACTATACTTCAAAAGGAAGGGAAAAATTTGGGATAGCTAAGACTGGACATTAACTCATGGCCAATTTGAGCCGTTCAAAAGCTTGTTGTGCTACTTCGTTCCATGTGAAGGCTCCTTTCTTAGTTAGGCTGGTGAGGGGGGCAGCAATTTTCGAAAATCCCTTCACAAATCTCCTATAATAACTGCACAACCCCAAAAAACCCCTTAGTTGTGTGAGGGATTTGGGTTTGGGCCATTCCTTGATGGCCGCAATTTTTTCCTCATCTACACTCACCCCGTTTGCATTTATTTTATGTCCCAAGTATAAGATCTCTTCCATGCCAAATTCACACTTGGATGCCTTTGCATATAGTGACTCTTGTTCCAGTATTTTTAAGGTTTCTTCGATGTGCTGAAGGTGCTCTTCCCATGTCTTGCTATATATAAGGATATCATCAAAGAACACTAAGAGGAATCTTTGAAGTTGTTTGCGAAAGATGTGATTCATGCATGATTGGAAGGTGGCTGGGGCGTTTGTGAGTCCGAATGGTAGCACTAGGAATTCGAAATGTCCATAATGGCAATAGAATGGTGTTTTGGGAACATCTTCTTTTCTCATTCTTATTTGGTGGTATCCTGACCGAAGGTCAATTTTGGAAAAGAATTTTGCTTCGTGGAGCTCATCAATAAGCTCATCGATTCGAGGAATTGGATATCGGTTTTTGATGGTTTTCTTATTTAGTGCTCTGTAATCCACACACATCCTCAATATGCCATCTTTCTTCTTTACTAGGACCACTGATGATGCAAAGGGACTAGAACTAGGCTGGATGTGTCCCATCTCCAATAGTTCTTTAATGGTGTTCTCAATCTCTTCTTTGAATCTGTGTGAATGGCAGTAGGGAGTGGTGATAACCGGCTTTGCCCCGTCTTCTAACTCTATGGTATGTTCAAATCCTCGCTTTGGTGGTAGACCTGGGGGAATTTCTTCGAAGACCTTCCCATATTTCTGGGTGATGGGTTGGATGTCTATGTGGATGGCTTTCCCATGGATGGTGCTTTTATCCAAAATCATACATTGGGCTACCCACTCTCCCTGCCCCTTTTTGAAAATTCGTTCCATTCTTTTGCATGAAACCATTTTTGGGCCCCCATTTGGAAGCCCTGTGAGGGTGACTTCTTTCCCTTTGTGTTGGAATCAGATTGTTTGATTTGGAAGGTCAAACATAAAACATCCTAAAGAATATATCCATGGAGTTCCTAGGATAATGTCGGCATCAAGAGGGACTACATAGAAATCTTCCTAAATGGGATGGCTCCCTAGAGTGAGTTCCAATCTGGGGACTATCCTTGTGCATTGTACCTTGGCCCCTGTGGCAGTTGTTGCTTCAAACCCCCTGAAAGCTATGGTTGTCAACTTCCTTTGTTTCACTATCCTTTCATCAATGAAGTTGTGCGATGCCCCACTGTCCACAAGAGTGATGACCTTTTCGCCCCTAAGTGTGCTTTTGATCCGAAATGAACAATGCTTAGAGGCTTGGGTGATACTGGCTAATGTTACGTGGCCCCCTTCCTCCCATCTAGCCCTCTTGTTGGGGGGTTCTTCATTCCGGTTAGAGTGTGCTTCTAACGTGTGGGCTCGGCCTCTGCATTTATGATCACGTCCTTCCCATGGATTGCGGCATGTGAAGCATAGTCCTTTTTTCTTTAGGTCTTCCATGGTTGAGCACATGTGAAAACGATCTCTTTTTTCACTACAAAAAGGGTAGGTCCTTGGTGCCCCCTCCAGTTTAGGTTTATTTTCTTTAGGGGGGGGTCTTGGAGAAATTCGCAAAGGGTTTGGATTTATCTCTTGGCGCGTTTTCTTCGAATTTCATGGCCTTTTGGATGGCCTCATCGAGACACTTAGGTTCATGGGCGCTTACCATGCTTTTGACCGATCCCCTTAAGCCTTCTAGGAAAAGATAGGTGAGTCTCTCTTGGGAAACCTCGGGCACCATAACCGCTAGTTTTTGAAATTTGGTGGCATAGCTTTCAATGGTCCCTTGTTGCCTTACTCGGGTGAGTTCTCGGAAATACCACTTGGGGTGCCTTTGATCAAATCTTTTTATGAGTCTTTGGGTAAAATCATCATAAGTGGATATATGTTGATGCCCTTGTGTTATGAGTTCGTGATGCCACCAATCATGGGCCATTCCTGTCAGGTGTAGTACAACAAATTTGATAGCATTTTCTTCCGTCATAGGGCTGAGTGACAAGTAGATGTCAAGCTTTTGTACCCATGAGCGAGCTTGATCTTCCCTTCTCCTTCAAAGTTTGGAAGAGAAAGTTTGCTGACCCTATTTTTGAGGTCCTTATTAGTTTGACTGTTTTTTCCCTCTTCCCTTCTAGGGGCTGCTCTAAGTTTAGCATCACAAAAATCTTTAAATGGGATGATTTCCCTAATTTCGGGATCAAGTCTATAGTAGGCTGCAGCAATCTCCTCTACACTTTCTACGTGGGGTTCGTTAACTTCCATGTGTTCTTCCCTAGGCAAGAATGCAAGCCTAGTGGGCCTAGAGTTTGGGGTTTTTGTGGGTGTAGGATTATTTGCTTAAGAGCGGTTAGAGTTTGTTTCTTTCTCACGATGATTGGTTAGGTTTTGTAGGGCTTGAAGTATGGCTTGACTTGTCTTCTTACTTTCTTCCAGGTGGGCTCTAAATTCCTCTCTCAAAGGGTCACCCGTGAGGTTATTTGTGGGCATGTTGTTGCTTGGGTTTCTTCTCTGGTAGGTGTGTTCATATGAGTCCATCACAGGTTGGCAGGATTATGCTCTGATACCACTGTAATGTTCCGTACCTGATCCTGTAGGGGTGGGCTTGGGTAAGGATTGAAATTGTCGTCAAATGGCTCTTCTAGGGTAGGGGATATGATTCTGATTTTCCTGCAACCACAAAATGAGCCAAATCCACAAAGCATGAGTTCATTAGCAACAACAATTAAGCAGACGTTTCCATAAGCAAACATGAAACCTAGGGAAAACATAAGAAGAGTGGGAAGGGTGGATCCACCCATAGCCATGGCTCCTAGTAAAGATGTTGTAATCTACAACCCTTCTCACTTGGCGACTTGTAACTGCGTACTTTACCCTTAAGGTAGATCTGCCCGAAGCCATTGGCCAAGTTTGAGAGGTTGTAACCTACAACTTCCCACTCTAGGTGACTAGTAATTGCATACTCCACTTATGCCACTTCATGAAAACACATGACACATTTGGGGGAAGCCAGCGGAGCTTATGTGCAGCCTAGTTCTATTACCCATCCATAGCCCAACCCTCATCCTAGGGTCCTAGGGGCTTGCCTTAGGAGGGTTTTAAGATACCACACTTCTCAGGCCCTTCCTCCCAAATGAGTTTACAGGCACTTAGCAAACATATCAGACTGAGTAAATAAACAAGTGATCCAACTCTATTTGTGACATGTATCCCAAATTAACTATATTAGTTGCATCACATTTGGGTCGATTGGTTCATTAACAAAGTACATTTAAAGAATATAATCATAATTTGTGAGTATGATTCTGGGTTAATCTAATTGAATAATTAAACTTAATTTGTGAATGAAACTATGCTAAACTGAATTTGTTACTTGTGAATTTACCCGGTAGTATTTAGATTAATTATCTTTTTGCCTGTGATCATGAGATAAGTTCTTTTTATTATTTAACTGGATGAACATTTGTATTGCTAGCCATAATTGTGTTTATATCATTTAATTATTAGCACTTTATATAACTAAGTAAATTATTGCAGATTTGATTGTAATTGTCCTTAGTTCGCTTTGCTTAGGAACTTAACTGTATTTGTTCTATGTATTTACAAATATCACACATAGATTGCACCACCACACTATCCTCATGGTTAGTTTGGTGCACCCAAATCGAATAATTCGGCTGAGAGGAGTCGTCGACTTGGGTTTCTCATCGTTGGGAGAAACCTTGTTCGCCCCTTATAGAATTGATACCTTTTTATATATATCAATTTACTATTATGGATTGCATTGATGTATTTGAATGAAACTTAATTCGTTTTTGCTAGTAACTTCGTTACCTGAGATCGTGTTTGTCTGTAGTGTGCTCCTCTTCCGCGCTTTTACTCCTTTCCTCTCCCGCTCAAGCCCTGTTCACCTTTTCCTTGTATATGTCTTCAAGTGACACTTTTGGGAGCCACGTCGCTTTTGTCCAGGGGTGCTGTCGAGAGGCGCTTTAGAGGGACGCAACTCCTTAATTCATTGTCGGTTTAACACGGGCTATGATTAATAATAATTTATGTTATTTTTCTTGGAGCGATAATATGCGTCAATACTCACATTTAATATAAGAAATAAGTCCCGAATAAAAGAAGTTTTATTGAATATTGTAAGGTAACTTATTCAATCATGTAGGGGACGTGACAATTCCTTTCTTGCATTAGTGACTATACAATTCATATGACATGTGTAGAAGAGGGGTTTTCAATGTATAGAGAAAGTGGTAAAAAATTGACAATTTGATAGGTGATCCTAGGTAATGGGGCACTCTAAATTGGATGGCAGGGTCATATTTGATTTGAAGTGCTTTGAAAATAGTATCATAGGCAACTCCTTACTTCAAACCCTTGTAGATTTGGCATATGATATCTAATGGGGATGCAAATAAAGGCAAAATCAACTATTGGACCTTTTGGAAATGATGCGATCAGATTTGCTATTTCTGGATAAAGGGTTATCAACAAAGTGGTTAGGTTAGATATATAGTAGAGATATATTAAGGTCACTTCTGTCTCTGCCTCTTACCCTCTTGGTCCTAAGAGCATGATTGATTGAAAAAATTCTTGTAGATTCTAGGTTGTGTTGGTTAGTGCTCAAATTTCATGCTTGTGATTCTTTTTTGTTTGGCCAAGTATCAATTGCAAGTCATTTCTTTTGTGTTGTTCCTACTGTAACTTATATAAATGCATTCTCTTTTACTTGTACTTTCTTGTGGCCTTTTTTGCTATCCTTGCTTGCATTGCTTGTGTCTTGTGATGCCTTATTTCACCTTGTATTGCTGGATGGTTTCTTGTAATGTTTCTTTGTCACTTGCCCTTGCTTCCTTTTGCTAGTGCATGTGCTTTTGACTTGTTTATTTTGACCGCAAAGGGGTTGTGGTTCAATGTTTGCCTTTATTATTCCCTTTAAGGTGCATTTCCTTTTGTGCGGCAATTTCTCTTGGATTATGGTAGCCACACATGCTCTTGCAAATATATTTTTGTCTTTTGGTGACTTCCATATGATCTCTAAATCCTTTGTGGTAGGTTTCTTCTTTGTGTGGCACAATTACATTTTGGGCCTTGTGATGGATGGGATGGTTCTTGTTTTTCCTTGTGGGTTGCTTTGGTCTACTTGCGGTGGTTGTTTTAACTTCGACAGTGGTGTAGTGGTTTGTGATGATCTTGTGGTGTAGTAATGGTTGTATTCTTACAGTGGCCCATCCTTCTTTGTGATGGAAGTGTCGTGCTTGTGGGGGTGCTCTTTGGCCTTTTGTGGTATCTTTTTCTTTCATGGAGGTCATCTTCCAATTAGTGGTGACGTTGTAGGCATATGTTGGTTGAGAGTGTTGCTTGGTTCTTATTTTATGACCTCAGGTGCTTTAATGGTCATGGGTATCTTTGTGATGGATCAACGTGTTGTTGTAGCAACATGTTGGTAGTTTTCATTGTGTGGTGGACTTTGGGTTGCTTGTGGATTTATGTTTCCTCATCTTGGTGTGATTAGACTATTCTCTATGTCTCATTCACCGTTCGATCTTATCTACTTTCATGTGGATGGTGTACCTTCAACTGAAAGTTCAAATACTTTACCTACCCTACAAACACTACTCTTTTCCACCTACCCTATCTCATCTTGTGCTTCTCAAAGGCATTTCAAATATGAAGGTTACGGTTGGCTCACTAATGTTGGTCTGATCCTCAACATTGGTCCTTGAGACATTTGTAGGTCTACCACGAGAAGGTGTGATTCAAATGTTTCATCTCAAGTCATGTGCTTGTCTTCTTTGACCTGCGATTGCATTTACTCTCGATTTTGGGTTTGGTGGTTTTCTCCTTATCATTGCTGAATCACACCTTTGCTCACTTGCAGTAATGAGGGTATTGTGTATTTTCCCTTGCTGATTGGATCTCGCTTGATCCCAAGTGGATCTCTCTTCCCAACAGTTCCATTCATCTAACATGGCCATGTGGATGTCTTGGAGGTTGGATTTGATTGGATATGTGTTTGAAATCTGCCTCCAAGACTTGGTGCTGAATGTTATATATGCATGGCTGTCTGATGTATTTCATGTTGGTTGGAGCCAATTTTTTGGCTGCATAAGTGTCTCAAGTTGTTACAGGCTGTGTCACAGTATTTGTCGAACTTCAACCATCAAATTTTAAATTTCAGCGAATTTCAAATATTTATTTAACATTCGTTAAAATTAGTCTTCCATTCGTACGGAAAAACCCATCATTTTTTTGTGTTGACTCTGAGTCATTTGTTCGCCACTTTTGGTTTCGTCTATTACGTAGTAGTTGGGGGCGTAAATTGATTAAAGTACTGAAAGATGTGGGATGGTTCATTCGTTTTTTCTTTCCTTTATACGAAAAATTGATTTGATTGTGTCCCGCCCAGCTGTAAGCAAACTGCTCCGCCTTGCATTGTTTATGGGGGAAAACGAAATACCTAGGCATGAAAACTTTTTCCAAGGCCATTCATTGCCATTTTGTGACTTCCTTTTGCTGCGTTCGCTCCTCCCGCGCGCTCTGCCATGAATTTTTTTCTCAGGCCGCTCTTTCTCTGAAGCAGTGATTTCATAATTTCCTCCTGCAGTGTGTTCACGACCTCAACTGCGATTTCTTTTCTCATGCTTGTGTTCTTTTTTCTTTCTTTTATTTTTGGGTTTTTTTTAATCTATAGAATTTGACGTAGTTTATATTTATTAATATAGGTTATAAAATATAAACTATAAATTAAATTATATTAAAACACTATTATATTTATTAGTATATGTTTAAAAATTATTTATTAAAATATGTTTAAATTTTTAATGATATAAATTTTAAAATATTTTCATTTCTAGTATTAAACCATATAAATTAAACATATATTATTAAAAGAAAATATCAGTCTATAAGTATATGTTTATTTTTATTTTTCTTTTATATTATTAAATTGATAGTTTGATAATATTAAAAATATATTATTAAAAAACTAAATATATACAGATTAATATTTTAATAAACATATAAATTATAAAATAAGGCGAATTTAATCCGAATTTTTTATTTTTCAATTTTTTTCCTTGCCAAACTTTATTCGAATTTCAATGTTGCCGAATTCGAACATTGTGACTTAGGTTACAGTGCATCAATTGATGCGAGTTTGGTTTGCAAGGGGATGAGATACTTTTTGTAACTCATAGGAAGGTTATGCCATGAACAAAATGCATGTGAATGGATGTCTCCATGGCAATCTATAACTATTTAGGGGGGTGCTCGAACCTAGTGTATCCTCTCTTGTCGCCTTTGATGGTATGAACGTAATTGAAGTTAGTGAAGTGCGGGTTTGTTTTGCATTCAAGTGTTTGCAACATAACATGATATTCATTCATAACATAGCAATGAAGGAAATCAACCATGAAAATTCATTATTTTCATATTGCATCATTACAAGATTTATTGATGATAACATCCAATGAAACCAGACTTATTAAAATAATTTGCACACTTGATAACAGTAGTGTTGTGACCTTTTCACACATCGCCCCATTGCAAATGGGGATCCCCTTCTTTGGTTTTGTTTGGTGTCTTAGTGTTAGGTCGGTTTTAGTGTTGGCTTCAGTTTCTTTGAGTCTCTCACAAAGCAGAGGTGGGTAGGCAAAACCAAGGCTTAGATTTGGGTTGAAATTCGTCAAAATTTGAGATGGTTGATAGGTCAAGTCAGTGCTCGGGAGGTCGAAGGAGGTTTGTGACACCACAAAAGGGTTTAGAAGGGCAGTTGGAGTTAAAATGACTGTTGAACGGGCGAGTTCCGACAACCTTGCTTTTTCGGAAAATCTGTTTTTTTCTTACTTTTTGCTTTTTCGAAAGTTTCGTTTTTGGCACTTTTGGACCAATCGGGGATCCCTATTTTTTAGGGATTTTTTGTGCTTTTTGCTTTTTCTATTTTTAGAAATTTCTATTTTTGGAAAGTGCCAGGGTTAGGGTTTCGAAGAAAACAAGGCAGAAAGCTATAAAGTTCGCCCAAGCAAGAGGAAATTTTCTTTAAAACTATGAAGTTCGCCAAGATGGAAAATCCAGTTGAATTTTGAGAAATTCAATTAAGGTTCGCCCACCTCCATGATGATAAATCCAGTTCGATGAAGAAGAATTCTAGCTAGAAGAAATTCGATTTCAATGGATAAATTGCCTAAGGAAAGTGATGAGAAATCTAGTTCGATGAAGAAGAATTCTAGTTAGAAGAAATTCGATTTCAATGGATAAGTTGCCTAAGGAAAGTGATGAAAATCCGGTTAAAGAGAAATCCACTTGAAATAATGAAGAATCCAGTTAGAGGCGTACTTTCCAAGAAGGATGTTGAAAAATTGACCAAGGCATGGAATTCATTTGGTGAATATAAAAAATCCAGTTCAAAATTGAATAAATCCACTTGAGGGTCGATTTTTCCAAGGAGGCTAAATATTTAAAATAACTTAAGTTTTTATTTAAAAACTTAGCAAGCAAGCAAAAGGGTGCCCAAGGAGATAAAGCAAAAAGAGGATAAGATTGCTTTTTTTCGATTTCTTTTTGGTTTCTCCTCAAAAAAACCTCCAATTACAAAAATGGGCAAGATCTTTCAAAGCAAAAGGCCTCCAATTGCATAGAAGATCGTTTTTTTTTAATGCAAAAGCCTCCAATCATAAAATAAATCGAAATCTTTCAAATTGGAAGTATTTTTGCTATAAAAGAAGGCGTCCAAGCTCATTTTCATTATTCATTACAGGGAAAATTTGACTTCAAGAGCAACAAGTTGGAAAGAAATGACTTCTTCATTTCTTCTTCCAGATTTTCGTGAATTGCGAAGTCTGATCAGTCCAAGCAGAGAAGATAAAAACATTTTCAGAATTCCATATTATTTTTGAATTTCTGCAGGTTTAAGTGGCGAATTTGAAGAAGAATTGGAATTGAATTCTAAGTTTTGCAAAATAATTCCAGCTTTGAGCCCTCAAATTCCAGTAAATAATTATTTTTTTCTGGATATTTCTCAAAAGAACGAGGGTTTGTAATAATAATTTATTCTTGTTACTGATTTAATTCAGATTTTTTCAAATTTTAATAAACCCTTGCAGTCAAGTTCTGGAATTTTTAAATCAATTAATTAATTAATCCAGCATTGGAATTTTGAGAACAAATGCCTTTTTACGAATTTTGTATAATTTTCTAACTTCAAGATTCATACAGGCGCCATGTCTACATTGAAGAACGTACGAAGAGTTAGAAAGAATCAAATCAGAGAAGTTCTCAAAGAAATTTATCCATAGTCTCAATTGTTTGCCAAGTAGAAGAAAATTGGGAAGATTTTCAAAGTATAGAAAACAAAGTGATACCTCGTTTGAAGGTGTTAAAGGAAATTAAGTATTGATTCGAGAAGGAATTATTGATGAGGGAGCTTCCTATAACTTCAACGGGTGGTATTACTCTTTGCTGGTAAAGAAGAAAGTGTTTGATCAGATGAAAGATGAATGTGCTGCTATGCAAAGTTCTCTTGGCAAAATACAGTTTAGGATCCTTACATCACTTGAGGGATTGACAAGACAGGAAATAAATAATGCAAGTGGTTTGAATTTGGAAAAGATGAAAGGTGATGTGGGAAGTGTTTACTTTAGATCAGCGGAGTCCATTGATGAAGCTCAGCTTGAGGATATGGTGTCTCTCTTAATTTACATGAATAACTTTAAAAACAAGAGGGAAAGTGGGAGAATACTTTCGCCTAGTGCATTGAAACCTTGGATGTACTTGGAATGCAGCTGGATACTGTGCCAAACATATCCATGGAGGAGCTCGACTTGGTGATGACAAAATTTCTTGCATTTGCAGTCAGAGAACAAGCAAAGGGGAATGGCGTCCTAGAATCAAGCTTGCTTGATTAGCTTGCAAGGTGTCAACATCTTCAAGTTCCAAGTGGCTCCTTTTAATTGCGCCATGTGTCTCAGGAGTTGGTTATGCTTTTCCAGATTAGGGTTTCCAATTTTCTAGATTAGGGTTTGCTGAAATAATCTTGGCCATTGATCTCAAATCAATCTAGGCCGTTGCTTTGTAATTGGGGTGCCTATATAAACCCCTCTCATTTCATTTGTTAAGAGGGACTTGTGGGATTGTAGCTACTAGTGCTTTCAAATAATAATTGGATTCTGAGATGGGCATTTATTAGTTTGGAAGACTGCATGGTTTCATATTTCCTCAATAGAATAGATTTATTTTCTGCAATTTTAAATGAACGAAGGATTGATAGTGTTGATAATGGTGAAATTAGTTCATACCTTTTTTAAATTGAATGATGTTCAATTTGATGTGTAAGGTTAGTCTGAACTTATGAATTGCTAAACTTGAATTCTATTTCTTATGTTCATTGTTCGAATTGAAGATGATTTTAAGTAATAGGATATCATTCGTGAATCCCATGGAAGATTGCACCATCTTTGTCTAGTTGTAGTCATCGTACTTGGCAAAGCAAAGATTGGTTTTAATTTCATCATCCAACATTTGTCTCTTGAATTCCTAGGAATAGTTTAGAATTAGTCTAGTTTCTGAAACCCTTATCCTTTTTCATTTTATTTTCAAAATTGATAGTAGTAGGATCTCAACACTCGTAAGACAATCATATCCATATTTCAAAGTGTTGAAAAGTTATTGTTGAAGCCTTAAAGTAAGAACGATCGAGCATAAGTCCCCCTTGAAATACCAACAAAACACATCAGAACCAACTAAGACTATCCTATATGCACGAGGAACCTTGGAGTCTACATTGTGATCACTTAGCTTAGCACATTGGAAACTTTGTTCAAGAGAGAGTAGGATACTTCATTGGGTATTATATTCTAATGTTGGTTAAGGTCACAAAACCCACATCAACAAGTAGTTTCAGACCTGATAACAGTCCTAAATGAAGCTCTTACAGACATAAAATGAGCAGCAATACATTCAAATGATGCACCCAAACCAAGCTGCGATGTAGGCCAACCAACCAAAGCTCTTAATCTTCAATGGACAGCTGCATGAATGCTGTAGAAGGCAGATTGCAGGTCTATACAACAGCAGACCTGATTATGCACAACTCCCTGTTGATGTTAATACAGCGTCGGTCTTCACTAGACACATATTAAATACATGGGGCCGACCTTATATTTGATTTATATCATGTACTTATTCTGGCCGACTTTAATTGTTATTAAATATTTTATCAAAGGCCGACCCAAGTGAAGAGGCGCCTAGGAGATATAAATACAAGGTCACTTCTTGGTTATTTACACAATTCGAATATCAAGAAGTTCGCTATTATTTGACAGAGCAGAATTCGCAGTTCTAGAAGAAGTTCATACTTAATCAGCAGATCATCATCTTGTAGCAGCAGATCATCATTTTGTAGCAGCAGACCGATTTCAAGGAGAAACATATTCATTTGTATCTTTGCATCTAGGAGAGATGCTATTATTCATTGTATCAAATTCGGCATTGTGTTGGGCCTGAGTTCAAGCAGATTTCTGCTCTTATTCCTTCAATATATAAGAGATATATTTGCTGGGTTTTTCTCCCTCAAGAGGAGGGTTTTCCCAGGGTATCTTGTTGTGTTCATTGTCTTATGTGTTGCAATTCTTTTGTTCAATTGATTATCTAATCTGATCTAAGAAACACTAACACTCCCAAGTGGCACGACTCCTTAAGAGGGGCAATTTGCTCCCTAAAATCAGAAATCCACCAAAACTTGCAAATGAATACTTGAAATGTGGTGCCCAACTGTGAGGATTCCTTTGCAACAATACCTAGAACGAGTCTTCGATCACCCATGGAGCTATGAACAATTTGGCACTTCCGGCCATTGTGAAAAGTGAGTTTCCAGAATTCTGGAAATGTAAATCAGACCTCTGTTAAAGCGTCTTTAACACCTCTAGTCATCACCCAAATGAAGCAAATCAACAAGCACACCAAAATCTTCGAACCCACAACAAAACACTAAGAAAATCTTCATTTAAGAAACCCTAGAATGATCAATCTTCTTAAAACAATGGTGATTTTTGAAGTAGAATCACTCCAACCAGCTAGGGTGGGTCTTCAACCACTGAAACCAGCAATTGAAGGAGAGGGCTTTCGTTCTCAATCAGCAATGTATAAGTTTTGGAAACAATTCAGCAGAGTCTCCTTAAGTTGTTGAATCCTCCATATTCAAATGAGAGCTCAATAGCTGATTAAATAGAGGTGGAGGGAGGATTTAGGGCAACCACCATTTAAAATAGCTTTTCCCTCCAAAACCCCATGCCCAACCATGCCTTTTCCACATTACTTTAACATTTAAAAATATAATCAAATATTACCTCAAAGGGGGCGTCCACTTTTGGGGGCACAATATTTGCCTAAAATTTATGAAATAAACCTTTATTATAGGCATCCACTTAAAGTACATTGTCCCCTCTTTTAAAACAATGTTGATCAACTAGGCCAAGCAGTCCTTTTATAACCCATGCTTATTTCCTCACTTTATTAAAAAAATGCAACTTTATTAACTTAAGTGACGAATTAACCGATAATAATTGTGACCATTGAGAAAACTCACCCCTACCAAGAATGGAAACTCTGCACTGCTGCCAAGACCAGTTACTAAATATAGCACTTACTAAAAACAGTAAGTGATAGTAAGTGAGCCAAATCACCCAACTGGCCCAAGTAAGGAACACTGAAAAAGGTGACATTACAGATGATTGTGTGACAACTTCTAATTCATTGCAAACTATTTTGTAATGGTCTTATGTTCCCTAAGGTAGCAACAACATTGAGATCAAATTATTAAGTATGCCCATTTGCAATAGTTGTTATATTGATTTGCATTGATGTGCACATCTAGCCCCATTATGCTTTGTAGGTGTATTGTAATAACCACCTTAGTTTTTTTTTTGAAAATATTGTAGTTGGAATTGAAATTAAAATGCATTATTCATTCCACTTTTTGATCACCCAGTTCCCCAAATGGGCAAGGTGAGAGCATATGGTGGAAAGATCAATATAACAAGTAAATTGCAGCAACTGAAAGTAAAGCACTAGGTGGCAAGCCAGCCAATACCTTTTATTCAGTGGAGTGCATATGCAGTACTGAAAGAAAGAAACATCCACTTATTTAGTGGGAAAACTTATGCAATACTGGAAATGAAACATAGCTCCTTCCACTTATCCAGTGGTGAGTGATTACAATAATACCACTTATTTAGTGGGGTAAGTAGTAGCAAGTAAACCAAGGATAAACTGATTGTTGGTACTACCATCTAGTGTTACAATCAAGAAAACATGAAAGAACCGGCTTTCAGTGGTATGACCATCTAAAGCATTACAATGTTAGCACATATCCATTGTAGGCATCAAAATAAGACGGTTAGCTATTGATAAGAAGTGCTGATGTAAATAACTGTTGTTACACTCACAAAAGATGCCAAATCACATGGGTAATCAAGTAAACTGTGAACCCAATAAAGAGTATACCTTGGATAGGTGAAAATGATAATTTGCAGGTCTGATTTCACCCTTTCTGCCGATGTATACAGAACTGGAACACTCTGGAAACTCTGATAGAAACACACTAATGCACCCAAACACCCCTAAACTGCATACCACTCAGAAATACTACAAAAAACTCCTTCAATACACACCAAAATCACCATTACAGATGACCAAACAAGCAGATAACTTTAATCAGCCATAAGCTAGTCTGTAATAGCAAAACACGCTGCTGTGACTGTAGGTACAACAGATACCCAAACCTTAAAAACCCACCAAATAGCACTTTGCTCACCTATCAAATGATTTACAATCAATTGCATAACCTAGGTGCCTCCAATCCAAGTGAAAACAGCCCCAAAAACTAGGCACTTGGACAAAAAATTCACATACCCCTCCTCAGATGATTGGCATGGCTTCCATAGGGAAGGTACAATGTAATGTCCCCACTTTTAGCACTGCACTCTCTAGTGAATGATAGCTTATTCCCGAATGCCCGAAGGCTAGTCAGTGGCAGAATTTGGGTTTCCAATTGCTTAGAGGGTTCTTTTGAGGATTCAAGGGTTTGCATGTTGGGGTTTTGTAGTTTGGTTGCGAGACTCTTTCTGGGTTTTCAGAGAGCTTCGCAGTGGTATGACATGCAACTGAATCAAAGAACTTTCCCGGACTTACTATTTTTAGTAAGTTATGACGGTTGCATGTTGGATTTTTACAGTTAGGATTTTGGATCCCTTCTGGGTTTTCAGAGAGCTTCGCGACGGTGTGACATGCAACTGAATTAGAGAACTTTTCCGAACTTACTATTTTTAGTAAGTACGACGGCTGCTCAGATTGTGGTTAAAATGAGTTTGGAACAACTTACTAATTTTAGCAGTATGCTATTTTTAGTAGGTTCTATTTTTAGCAGTGCTATTTTTAGTAGGGTCTCTGCAGTTCAGTTCAGTGGTTATATTGGCAGGTCAATTTGAGCAGTTTGGTCTCCAACACCCTTGGTGCTATTTTTGGCAGTGTTTCAACAACTTGGTATTATGGCTATTTCGGGCAAGGCAATATATTCAGTTGGTCTCCAACATTTGAGGTGATTATTTTGGCAAGTTTGATATTTGATGAGAATATTATTTTAAATGAAATATTTAAAAGGCATGTTTTGACGCTTTGGAGAAATAAGTGGCCAATTATATTTATATTTCACTTTATTGTTTTGACGCCCAGCCTGGAGAAATTAAATCAGTTTAATAAAGTATTTCACTTTATTATTACTTTGGACGCCATAATATACTTTATTTTAATAAAGTATTTCTTGGAGGAGGATGACTTGGAGAAATGAAATGCAAATGACACTAATGGGCATTGTGAATTTGAGTTTGGTTTTGGCGTCCATTTGGAGGGAGATCGAATTTGAATTTGGAGCAGAAAATGTTATAAATAAGAGCATTGGGCTCTTAGTTCATCATCTGATATCTACAGTAATGCTATGCTGCTGGAATGGTTAGTAAGTTGCTTCGAGGAATGCATACCTCCTAGCTTTGGCTTGACTTCTTGCTTGAAAAATAGCAACTAGTTGAGATTTGGCTGTTCTCAATCCTTGAGAACAGATTGAGCACATTGTAGTTGAGTTTTTTGCAGTTTTATCAATTTTTGGTGATGCTAGTGTGGTGCTTGGTTGAAGCACATTTTCGATCATAGCTCCTTGCACAATTTTTTGTTGGTTCTGGGTATTGGCTTATTGTTCAAGTCTACCTGGGGCGCCCCTTCTTGCAAGTTTTCAGATTTTTCAGAGAGGATTTGGATTTTATCTTGCTGGTCGCCCTTTCTTGGAGGTTGTACTTTGCCTACCATTGCATTGGGAAGCGTGCATAAAATATCAGAGGTTGCTTGCCGCTATTTCTTGGTTTGTACTTGGTCGCCCTTCTCTTATGCTTCCTTTGCACTTGATTTCACATCAATCGGAGGTGTTTTGACAAAGTTATGAGCATTTTGGTGATTCTAGGGCTTGCTGGTATGAATTTCTGATTGCTGCAATTTTTATATCAGACCTGATATTTCAGTCCCTTTTTACTATATTTCATATGTTGGATAGCTTGTACTTGTTTGGAGTTCATTTCCTAATATTCTGGAGTTCATTGGTTATCTATATCTCATTGTATTTGCAGATTGTTCATCGCATTGTAATGCTGAATCAGTAGTATTGATCAGCTCTTTACTTTCTGCACTTTATATTTTGTATACCCACTTTTGTGGAAGAGACTGGTCATGCTTAGTCTATATTGTATTACATTTGCATATTGCTGATCGGCTGAGCTGTCAACACACTCCCATTGAATAAGTGGTCGAGTTGCATATTTACTTTCAGCATTGTACTTCTCTTTCCAGTCCTCCCGCTGAATAAGTGGTTGAGTTGATTGTTACTTTCAACAATGTAATTTCTATCTTTCCAGTCCTCCCGTTGAATAAGTGGTTGAGTTGATTGTTACTTTCAGCAATGTAATTTCTATCTCCAGTCCTTCCGCTGAATAAGTGGTTGAGTTGATTGTATCTTCTTCCTATTACTCTTCCAACAGTTTCGGTTATGCTAACGATCCCCTTTCGAGTATGCTCTCAACCTTGCCCGCATTGGGATCTGGGTTGATCAGAGGAAAAGGTTCCCTTCAGTTGGATTGAGTTTTCATTAACGTTAACGGGTGAATTTAGTTGTGTGGAAAAATTGAAAAAAATTGGCCTGGTATATTTCATACAACTTCCACCAATCTTCAATCCGCAACTTCAGAAATCTACAACCAACAACATATCATTATTAGCAACAAATTCAATAGACAAAGAAGTTCTAACACCCTCCATGAATGACTAGGAATGGTACTGCCAGGTTGAATATGGTACAATTTGCAAAATCTGAAATGTATGGCCCAACAAGTTGCTCTTTAGTTAGCCCTCCAAAAACAAGAAAAATCTCAACCAAATCAACTATGAAAACTGCAACTTAAAAGACATCAAAAACATCCATGATTGCAATTCAAAATTGTAGATTCAATTTGTATCACAATGGTGATTCTTGGATGAAATCACACCAATTTTTTCGTTTCTGATACTAAAAATCTAGAGAGGGTTTTCGTCCTCAAAAGATTTGGAAGAACTCAAGTTCATTCTAGTAGCATGTCAATATAAGAATTCATAAACATCCCTTCAAATGAGCTCAATACCTCCTTATATAGCATTTTGGAGGTAAAATATCCAATTTTAAATTATAATAAACTCAAAATGACTTTTTTGAAATATTAAAAGAACATTTCATATGCAAAAGGCCCCCTTATCTCCCTAGGCGTCCACCTTTTTAATAGGATATTACACTTGAGTTGTCAGTTAAATATTTAACATTACAAACTTAAGTGAACATTTAATTTATTTTACCTGAGTTGTGGAAAGCATTGAAATGACATCGAAAATAAGCTCTAATCATGCCAAGATGATATTGAAGATGTAGGATGATGATCAGAGCCAATTGGGAGACTTACTAAAAATAGACTACTTCTCCAAGAAGTTTGGAGAAGTCACCAAAAGTCGGAATTCACTTCTAAAAGTGTCATACTGATCCATAGTGCTGAGTTCATTGCCAAAAATAGCAACCATGAAACACTGAACCTATGCTCTCCAAGAACTTTGGAGTCCCCTTTTCCTTACCAATTAGCCTACAGGAACTCATAAAATATGTTAACTTTCTACCAACTGACTAAGCCTGTGAAGGTGTAATGTCCCCTTCTCAACAATGACTTGACAGTTAGCCGTTAGTCTATCCTGGTGACCCTTAGACTACTCGGAAGCAGAATTAGGGTTTCCTATCTTCTAGGAGGACGTTTCAGCTTGTGTTGGAGTGTGCTTTTGGAATCTTGGTGATTGGTTGGCAGCTCTTTTCTGGGTTTTCAGAGAGCTTCGCATTGGTATATCTGGCATGTTGATCCGAGTTACTTCCGAAATTTACTATTTTTAGTAAATTCTATTTTTGGCAGTGGTCTTGTTGGCTTCAGCGTTCTTGGCTTGCCTCATCAGTTGGTTCTGTTGGGTATCCGATTTAGCGCCTGGATGCAGTTCGGGAGAGATAAGTTGTTTTAATTAAAATAATATATTATTTTAATTATATTTACCCTTGGTCTAAGCTTCACAACTTAATGTCATTATTAAAAGGGGACTTTTATGGGTAGGCGCCTCATCCAAAGATTTAAGTGAATTTGTACCTTTATCTCTTAATGCTGACTTGAAAAGGTACGCCACATGTGAAAGATGGTAATAAGTTAAAATTGGCGTGGGTTTTACCTTGGGAAAAGGGACGCCACTTCTTGAGTCAATGGTCAAACAGGGAATTAGGGCAACCTTTGAGTGGAGCACACCTTCTGGAAGCTTCTAAGATGTTCTTCAAATGTTATATAAGGGAGTGCTCATCTTCATGTTTTTCATCTTGAATTTTATGCAAAGTTATGTTGCCGGAATGGTATTAGGATTGCTTCGAGGGATGCATACCTCCTAGCTAGGCTTAACTTATTGCTTGAAATATAGCAACTAGTTGAGAGTAGGGTTCTAGTGTACTGTTTTGCATTTTGAGTTTGAGTTCTTGTATTCCTGTCACTTTCACAGTTGTTGTTTTGCCTGTGGCTAATCTAGATAATCAATCATATGTTTATGGACGATTTTATTTTGCTTATGGGTATTGAGACGTTGCATTTGGAAGGTTGAGGCGACCCCTTCCTCCAAATATCAGAATTTATATCCAAGTTTTGGATTTTATAGAGCAAAATCGCCCCTTATCTTGGGCCGTACCTTTCTGAAATTGCTTGGTTTTGCATGCCAAATAATTAGTGGTCATTTGAGTCTGTTTTATGCTTTCATCTTGGGTGCCTTCAGTACTAGAATACATTGCATTTTACTTCATGAAGTTTGGGCATGTTTTGAAGGAGTTGTCTTCATTTTAGTGATTTTCTGTGTTGCTGATTCTGCAGTTTCAGTGCAGGTCTTCATAACCAGATTGGTAAAAATGGGGTTTGGGAGTTGAGTTTGAGTCTTGGAAGTCTAGAAGAGTATAGGGGAGTCCTTTACAATTATTGCAGCATGATATATCTTCTAATCACGTATGCTTGGCAGGCTCTCTATGATATTGTAAGTTGAACAGTAGTACTGTTAGCCATTCACCTCTCATACTTAATTCATTGTAATTCCCACGATTGTGGAAGAGGTCGGCTTGCCGCGTATTACTTTACTGTACTGCATTATCATGTTGCTGATCGGCTGAGCCGTCAACCTACTCCCGCTGAATAAGTGGTCGAGTTGCATCTTTGAATTCAGTATTGTAATTTCCATTCCAGTCCTCCCGCTGAATAAGTGGTAGAGTGATTGCTTTTCTTTCAGTTAATTTCAACAACTTCTTGTTTGCTAACGATCCCCTTTCGCGTATGCTTTCAACCTTGCCCGCATTGGGATCTGGGTTGATTAGAGGAGAGCGTTACTTTCAGCCGGTTTATATTTACACTAATGCTAATGGGTGAATTTAGCTGTGTAATGAAATGAAAAAATTTGCTGGTATATTTCAAAAGGGGATATTACATGTATCCTCTTCTTCCTTGCATGATCATGACTCTATTACACAATGGAGTAGGCACTAGTATGATTGCTGAAGTTCCAAATATTTCTCAAATTTATCATCTCTTTTCCCTTGTTAGTAGAAGTAGATTGGGGTCCTATATACTCTCATGATTGAGTATTATAACTCAAGGAATGGCTTAAGTGACCGCAAACTACTTAGATAGTTAGAGGATCATGTGATCCACGTCTACACCCTGCATTTGTATATGAAATGTTGAGAGTAGTCACTTGTGGAATGTTGTAATGTTATTATCTTTGGGTGCATACACAAGGTTGTAGCTATCAGCTTAATAAGATGTCTTTCATGCAACTAGTTGGTATTTGGGCTAGTGACGGATTTTGGGCTCAAACATACATTGGGTATAGCTACAATTGGTTTAGTATTGTTGATCTTTCTTAGTAAAAGCCATGTTGAGGATACCTCTAGGAAATACCCTCCCAAGTTTAGCTAGGCCCATTCATAATCATTGGTCCATTCATGCTGCATTCTAATCATAAGCCCTGCCCATCACATATGTTGGCACTCCCTGGTCTTTGGTGTTGGCAAAATCCTTTAGGAATTGTGGAGTCACATGTTTGTGTACTAATAGGTGGAACCATCATTAGTTGTGTGTAAAGACTAATCACTAATCCCCCTAGGTGATAGGATTTGTTGCCTTTTCTCCCTTGTAGAGGTGGATATAACAGAGCACTTTATTTTTAAGTGTCCCACCTACTCCAAGATTCGCAAGAGAATACTATTTGCTTGCACATTGACTCAAGCTGTTCTCTTCGTTATCTTTTTTCACTTTCCTAGACTAGATAAGTATATTAATGTCCATGAGTGAGCAAAAGTAAGTCAATGTGATTCCAGAATAAATTGGTTTACAGTAGAAAGTTCTAGGAAGATAACATCCTAGGAAAGCAAACTAAAGGAATGAAAACACTAAAATTAAAAGGAAGTAGTGCAATACCAATACAAGTGGTTAAGAAACCAATACAAATAGCCATGTGGGGTGAACAAAATCCACAAAGACATAAAGTAGAGGTGCTTGATTCTCTACCTTAGTAAAAGACTAACTTGAGTCATCAGGTTTTGCAGGGGATCCCAAGGATTACCAAAGTGAGTACCTCCTTTTTTCAGCATATTTCATTGGTTTGAGGTATTAAATGCCCCTTGGATGCTATAGCTAACCACATGGATGGTGATAGATCTAACATTATTGACATGATGACCTTCATGTGCATCCCCTTTCTCAGTCTAGACATGGTAGTGCCAATGCTCCCCGATTTAAAGAATTGGCTATTACCTTGCATTTGCATTCGAGGAGTATGACGATACATTTATCCCTTGACCTCTCTCTATTAGCACTTGAACATTGGCTTTGGATATTAGAAGAGTTTCCCAACTTCCCCCTACAATCTACTTGGCCAGGTCTACTTAATCTTGGGTTTTCTATTATGGATATTGATAGGTCTTATATTGGCCCTTTAATAGTGATCATTGACGAGGGGGCTAGGCTACATGATTCAGAGTATTGACAACCATTGTTTCTGGTATGTCTTTTGTTTTCTTCAGTGATGGGTCTTCCTTTGTCATGTCTATTTATGATGTTTATAATGTGTGTCATTTGAATTCTTTTTGTTGCAAGGTTAGTCCACTTTGATTTCATCCCCCTTGTTAGCAACGTTTATTCATTATTCATGGTATCTAGAAAGCCACAGATGACATGCAATATTAGTCATATATGATGGTATGCAGGTTTTTGTGTGGGATAATAAAGAAGTTCTTTAATGTGAATGCCGGATGATCTATAATGTTTTTGAAATTAGGTGTTTTATCACTGTTTTATCCTAATAGGTGAATTACAACTATCGTCATTATTTTTTCAGGGCTCTAGGAGACCAGACATTTCTTGTTATGGTGTTCCTAGATATAAGAAATCAAAAGCTTCAAGTCCAATTTCAAAAAATAGCAGAGTACAGAGTAATAATATCATTTCAAAAAGTCAATTATCTCGTTATTCAAGTGAAAATCAAGAACTCTGCCTTGGAAACTGTGGTGTAGCAACTATTGGGCATGGATATCTGGGAGAAAAATCATCTCTTGTTGACCCTGAATTGTCATCTGTTAGTGGAACAAGAGGAGAAGATTCATTAAGAGAAAAATTGGATTGGGAAAAATCAGGTTCTAAAGGAAGCAATACTTCAAATTCATCTGCTTCCTATGCTGTACCAGAAATCTGTGAAAGCCAGTTATCTGTGCTAGATTCAGGCTCATCCGTGTTACTGCCTATTATAAATGATTCTTCATCCTCAACATTGACTGAAAATCATGTAGCACATCAAAGCAATAGTATAGATTCAAAAGCAGCTTCTGATCCTTACTATGTACATGAAACCATTGAGGCTGTATCAGATTCTGACAAATTCCAGGAGGATAAAATAGAAAAAACTGAAGTAACTGAAGATAGATATCTCATTAGCAAAAATGAAGGATTGGTAGAAACTTCTGTATTAACAGGAAAAGGCCATTCAACTAGTGTTCACGCTGCACATAAGAGAGGGTTGCACAATGTTTTACTTGCACATTCTGCTGCGTTTTTTTATAAGCCAGAATTACTTCAGTCAGGAGACAGTATGATTTGTGACAGTATTATACAGCTTAACAAGTATTTACGAGATAGCAAGACTGAAGTTGAAGATGGAGTCCCTGGGAAATTCCTCATCATTGTCATTGGAAAGGAATTGTCAGGTATATATTAAACTATATTTGATCTAATGTTCTAACTTATGTAGAAGTTATTTTTGCTTCTATTGCTTTCGTCCTTGACCTAATTCTACCCTCGTCTTTTTTAAAGTTTATATCTTTTTCTACTACTTATGCTATTTAAAGACATTATAATTTGCTTTTCATCATATTTCTGTAATATAGGTTATTTCTTGCAATTTTCATTTGCCAAATATTGTTAACCATTTGTAACTTATAGACTATATTGATATGCTTTCCTTACCTATAATTCAGCCACTTAGTGATATTCTTCAGTGAAGTGCTGAATGCTCTAGCCTAGACTGATATTCTTCTTACTTCTCCTTTGAGCACCTATCTCATTATGCTAAAATTTTCTGCTTTTCTTGGTTTCTGATTGTACATCTACCACAGTTCTTCCCTTGTATGCTACCTAATGAAATAGTATTGTTCATTTAATTCCTATTATAGGGAGATTGCGATAGACTAGTTATTGTTGTGTTAGTGGGATCCTTTACGCTTTTCAGTCAAAATGAGTTCATATTTCCCAATAGCTTATGGCATCAGTAACTTTGATTGAATTCCTTAGAGGTTATCTTGGAAGCATATATGGGATGTGAATGACCTCACTTAAATCCCTAGCAGCTATAACTGGGGACATGAACATTGAAGACTAAAAAATATCAGTATGAATATGATTGAGCCACACAGCTCATTTATGGAAGCTCAATTTCTCATATTCATTTAAATTCAATAGCTATAGTTCATTGTTAAATTCAATCAACTATAAACCCGAGTCAAATCCATAAATGGTCAACATACCAAGAGAAGAGTTTTTGATCAACACAAGTTTAGTAATTAAACTGGTAAATATAATAAATTACAAAAGTCAAACCTGTCAACATAGTAAATTGCAGCAGTTAAACTGACCAACATTGTAGATTACTATGGCAAACACAACAGAATAGAGTCAAACTACAGTTAATCTCATAAATGCAGAGAAAAATTGAATCAAAAGAAGTTCAAAGAGGTCATAGCTTCCATTAAAATGGTTTAGTCTTTGTTGATATCAGTACTAATATCAATCCTACAATATACCTCCCAGAGGAGGCTAGTGCAGGTCAAAGGTGAAAAGAAATTACTTAATTTCATTTAATGAGGCTAGGGAAAAAATCGGCAGACCAAAAGTTCAAGATTTTTTGAAAAAATCGGATTTTTAAAAAAATGTAAAAAATTGTAGAATAAGAGACAAAAACTGTTTTTTTTTAATTGAAAGGCATTTCCATAGCAATAGAGTTATAGAGAGCAAATAAAATATAGAGTTTAACTAATGAATCATAGAAAATAGATTTTGTTGTTTATATTCGTATCGCTGATTACATTGCATTCCACATCTTTCAAAGCATTAGTTTACAATTGTGACAAGAATCGATGTTGTTCATTATACAGAGGAGACGAAGGCTCCTTAAATAGAAATACAAGGATGATGTTTCTAAAAGAAACAATCGTTAACATGAGACAATGTTATAAACTACTAGATGACCATTAATAACATAAATAGAAAGATATTATTCTAATACCCTCCCTTAATTGTCATCATTCTAACTACCTAGAGAGATAACAGAGAAGGCTGCCACCTTCTTCTCAGAATGCTTCTACAACAAAAGACAAGAGCCTGCCACTGACTTTGCCACTTGAGATGAGTTTGCCACCAACCTTCCCAGAAACTACAAAACTTCTGGATAAACCCAAAAAAAAAACCAACTGTCCAACCTGATGTTGGAGAACTGTCCCTCCTTGTAACCAGAGACACACCAAGAACAACTGCCATGATTTTGAGGAAAAATCGGCAAACCCTCCAAACTTTTACAGATGAGCAAGATGCTCGAAAACAGACTGCAAAAAAAAGCCACTGGAGCAAATGTTCGCACAACAACTCTAGGTGCGACTGCAAACAAACTGCAACAAAGTATGATTGTTGAGGAAAAAATCACCAAACCCAGAAATTCAAATATTACAAATCATCGTTTTTTTCGGAAAAAAAACGGTTAAAAAAAAACCACAAAGGAATCCCACGCAACTCTATGAATTACAGGAGCGTAGAAACAGGTAGCTAGCACAAAATTTGAAACACGGATCAGCAAAAATAACGTTTTTTTTTTTTTAAGAAACCAAGGAGCCCTCCCGAAGTGCGAAAACCTAGACTAGGGCATACTAGAGACCCTTAATTTTTGAGGAAAAAATTATAAACCCTATTACAAAATGATTTTTAAGCAGGGTTACCCCAAGTTTCCGGGACGGGGACGACAGGGGACGGCGGGACGAGTCCCCAAGTTTCCGATTTTTGAGGCCAAAATTAGGGACGGCAGGGGACGGCTATATAAAAATATAGGGAAAATTTTAAAAATATAGGGAAATTTTAAATATTCATATGATAACATGGATAAGGCATGCATAATACACATTATAGAACATTAACATATAACATTTGTGTCCAACATTATGCCAATACTCAATACGCATTCAAAATTAACATACACGAACCATGAAACAACCTCCAAGTTATAATTTATAAACTTATATCAAAATGCCCAAAGGCTACAATGCTGCCATATAGTTTTCAAGTTTGCTATGAAAATCAAAATACAATGTCAGTAATGAATATAGAATAAACAAAGTCAAAGAGCACTATTGCCCCTAATCATCCCTCATAACCGCATCAAAATCAGAGTCATCCTCTGAGTCACTGCCACTGTGATGCTCCTCCTCAACCAACGGAACCCCAACCAAACCCTCAATTGTCTCCTCCTCATCTACCTGGGCCACGTCCTCGGGATCAATATCCCACCGTAGAGCTGGAGTTTGTCGATACTCTGGAGTCTGCCGATCCTGAAGCCGAAGAGCACTATGAACGGCCACTAGCTTCTCTGCTCATCTAGAGGTAAGTCTATTCCTCTTGAGGGAGTGGATAAAGCTATACGTGGACCAATTCCTCTCTGCAGCAGAGGAACTAGCAACCTGTGCAAGAAGGCGAGTAGCGTCTTCATCTGCGGTGTATCCTTCCCATGATACGTCCACCATCCAATAGGGTTCGATTGAGCTAATATAGCTCTATCCAACCTCGCTTGTGGTTTACTCAAGTTTGGGCCCGTAAGATTTGCAAAGTCTAGGAATTGTGACCGAACTAGTGAAGCCTGCTCTGCTGGATAAATCTTTTCAATGGCCCGTGTGAACCCATCTAAAACCTCACTATCATCACATGGAGGCACCCTACCAGGCCTTGGTGCATACCATTTTGGATTTAGAGCAAAGGCAGCCATGTGAAGCGGGGTGTTCATTATATTCCACCTTCGAGTCACAATGGGCCTAATGTGTTGCTCATTTAAATCCAAAGTGGGGTCCTTTGCCGAAATAACTTGCTTGATCTTCCCAAGCATATTGTCAAATGTCTCATAAATCTCTCCAAGACTAGGAGAGTCTGTATCAGCATATCTGATGACATCTACAATAGGGGAGATGAAGGAGCAAATATATCTGCAAAATGCAAACAAAAAGTTCAAAATAATTAGTTGACAAGTTAATTGACATGTTAGAAACTTCAAAAGTTGGAACATTGGACAATAAAATTAAAATATTAAAATCAGAAATTTAATATGAAAATCAGCCATCTAATGTCTTACCTCACATTGACCCACCAATCGTCATTGAGGATCTTTTGTTTGACAGTCTTTCCTTCAGTAGAACTTGCATTAGGCCATCTAGCCCACTCTACATTGACCATCATCGCTTGTAGAGGCTCATACACCTCTATCATCCTCTCTAACAAGATGAAGTATGTGGCATATCTACATTCAATGTTCATTCATTGATTCAATGATTCATTAAAAATTAAAAATTAAAAACAAAATCAGATTATGAATACAAATTGAAAGTGAAACAAAATGAAGTGAGTGGCATACCTTGTCTCAATAGGTTTGAGAAATTCCTTCTTTGAAAATGTTCTGAAGAGAGCAAGTGAGGTGTGGTGATTGCAAATAAACATTTGAATATCTCTAGCTTCTGCCACTATTTTCTTCACCCAATCCAACTTCCCTATGTCTTTCAATGCATTGTTCAATGCATGAACACAACATGGTGTCCAAAATATGTGCCTGTACTTACACTCCACCATCAACCCAACCGATTTGCACACACGTGCAGAATCGGTGATCACTTGCACCACATTTGCAGCCCCAACCTCCTCTATAGCATCTCTCAAAATGGAAAACTGGAATTCTGCATCCTTACGTTTCCCCGAACAATCTATGGCTCTAAGAAAATAAGAACCAGCAGGGCATGTGACTATGACATTGATGAGTGACCGACATCTACAATCAGTCCACCCATCCATCACTATAGAGCACCCCGTCCTCATCCACGTTTGCCTCATGTCCTCCATTAACACATTAACTTTGGAGTACTCTTTGTCTAGGAGGGTGGTGCGTAGCTTATGATCTCCAGGGGGTATGAATGAAGGACCAACTGTGGATATTTTCTCACCATTTGTTTAAAATAAGAGGAACGGGCCACATGAAATGGAATGGCATGTGCAAAAAAAAATTTGGCAATGGCGGATTCAGTACTCTCTCGTGCTTGGTTATTAAACAGGGACTCAACTGAGGTTGCCTTTTCACTACCATTGCCACTCACCTTCCTCTTTGCTCTTAAGAGAACTCCACTACTACCAACCGTGGAAGGACTAGGAATAGGCATGGATGATTGTGCACTTGGGAAAGAAGGAGACCCACCTTGAACCCCACCATCACACTCTATTTGAATTTTTGGCATTCTAAAAATAGGTCATCTGTCAATGAAGGACACATTCTAACTCCATGGCCCACCTCACCCAAAAAATGAGACCTAATTCTTGTGTAGCTGCCCCTAAAGTCTTTTTCACAAATATGGCAAAACCAAACCCTACTCCCCCCTGAATTTTTTTGTCTTTCACCCACGGGTGTAACATATCGAAGGAATGGTTTTTTTGGGTTTAATGGGTGTCTTGCATAGTCTTCCATAGTTTTGGTATTGGTTGATGAAGGATGGCATTGGATTGGGGTTCTTTCACTTCTTTGCTCTCTAGTTCTACTACCACCCCCACCACTTTGCCTTCTAATTTGCATTTCAACTTCACTATCACTTCCATTCTCACTGCTGCTCATGTTTTTTGTTTTTAGAATGCAAGTTTAAACTGAAAATGCAAAAAAAAATAAAAAATCAGATAATGTATGCTTCACATTTTGCAAAAAAATGAAAAAAAAAAATAGGGAAAGAAAATGCATACCTCTTTAGTGGATTTGCACTCCCTTCAACACTATTTCAACCTCCTCTCCTCCTTCAAGTTGCTGCTCCTTCTGCTTCAATGGCTGCAACTTCTTTTGCTCTCAAACCCTTGGCTGCTCAAACAAACAAAATGCAAATAATGAGGTTAGAGAGGCCCTTTTTCTTTCATAGGAGAGTCAAAAGCCATGGGGCCCACACATGCCACGTAGGCTGGGCCGAAATATTTAAAAATTATGAATTCTTTTATGAATTTGAAGTGACTAAAGGGTGGGGGACGGCCGACCGTCCCCTGGACGGTCGAGGGACGGCTCAGCCGTCCCCTGGCCGCCCTCGGGGACGGTTAGCCGTCCCTCTTCAATCAACGCCGTCCCCCCCGTCCCTGGTACGTTTCCTGGATTTTCTGGGAAAAGAGGGACGGTCCCCTGCCGTCCCTCGGTACCCGGGACGTCCTGGGAACGGGTACGGGGCATTTTGAGGGGGGGACACGTCCTCGGGTTTCCCTGTTTTTAAGGCAAAAAATGGCACAAAACCCACAATAAATTTTTTTAAGACAAAAAATTATAAAACCCAAAATAATTTTTTTTAAAGGGACGAAATTATAAACCCAAAATGTAAACTGGGTTTTTATTTTTATATAAAGGCCAAAAAAAATTTAAAAACCCAACCAGAACATCGATAGTCAAACCCAAGTCGCAAAAGTCATGACCAGTAGGAAATCAACCCACCATAATCAAATTTGTCGTGTGCCCTAGTAGAAGAAATCAGACTGCAAATCTTTTATTGTGTGGGGAAACAAACGGAAGGCTGATGTGGGCCCTAGCCGCACGAAGAAAAAAAATTGCAGACTACTTTAGCCCACAGTCGCGGATAGAGTCTTGGGTTGAAAATACAGAGGTCGCGCAAGAGAGTTGCGGGAAGAACAAAACGACACGAAAAGAACATGTGTCGGAAATGAAAACCCGTCTCGTGCCAACAAAAAACCAAAACTTGCTATGAAATCATGTCGTTCAGAGAAGGGCCGCTCGATGTGCAGAAAAAAGAAATATGCAACAAGCAGATCGTGCCTCTCGTACGTTGCAGACAAATAGCAGAGGTCGTACATGATTTTAAAAGAAACACTCGTCCTTAGCACTTCACGAGCTGAACATGCCACAGCCCAAACAAGACCTCAAGAATTTAAAAAAAAAAAATTTCGACAAAAAACAGGAGGCCACGATTTTTTTTTTAAATTCATCAAAGCCTATAAGAAAGAGCCCTCCCAAGATCCTGAGCCCTCCCGTGAGGGAGTCGGACTTAGATCGGCTCTGATACCATGTTACAAGAATCAATGTTGTTCATTATATAGAGGAGACGAAGGCTCCTTAAATAGAAATACAAGGACGATGTTTCTAAAAGAAACAAATTGTTAACACGAGACAAAGTTAGAAACTACTGGATGACCATTAATAACATAAATAGAAAGATATTATTCTAATAACAATGCATAATTGATAGATGACAATTTCAATTACAATATAGTTTGTACCAAGTCAACCTATAAACTGAGTACAAAGTTTCAAAAAATCAAAAGTAGCCAATGACTCTTGCTAGTTGTTGGCGTAATAACTAACACCTCTGGAGTGTAGGTTAGTACGGACAGCTATGCACACTGCGTAATGAGTGCTCTTCAAATTAGGAGGGGAAGTTCCCTCGTAGTGCCTGAATGCGTGGAAAAGAAAAGTAATCTAAGTCCTATCTTTTTGTTCTTGGCTGGAAGAGGCACAAGGTTAAGAAAACCAAGAACGTTGCAGCTAAGGATTTTTTGGTTTCGTAGATCATTAACTATAGCTAAACTAACTACTTTAAATCTATCCAGTTTCCTCAAGAAAACAGAGCATGAGGAAATGGAGCAGGAATGTTTTTATATGATAAACCGAGTACAAATTCACAACGTGAAGGCAAGGTGGGCACAACAATTTGCTTGGCAGAATAGGTTTATTATCACACACATCACACGATAAGCTTTAAGTGCAAACTCTCAATATGAAGGCAAGGTGGGCACAACAATTTGCTCAATTTGAATAGGCTTATTGATAACAAAACATAAGGGATAGCCAACTAGGACAGTAAATTGCATAGGCGAGACATGCGTACAATCTATGATCAAACTAGCCACTATATTTAACTAAGGTAAGCATTCACCATAATAATTGCATGAAACTGAAATATTCTCTCTCAATTTTTCTTGTTTTTTAGTGAACATTTACAATAGAATCAATCATCCGTGAAAGTTAGCATAACCCAAAACGTACATGAAAGAACTCTAACCAAGAATGCGCCCTAAAACCACTTAAGGATGAGGGGCGGGCATATGGTCAGAGGATCCCTAGGATCTACTGAATCAAAGAGTACAAGATTACACTGAAAGAGAGATATTGAACTCGACACCAAGGATGTGCACTCAAGATCCTTTGACAGGCGAGGTGCTAACATATGGTGGAGTACTACTGCTGAATTGAAATGAAACAAGGCGGATAACCAGCCAAAAAACTTTCCACGCTACCACCAAACAGTGGGGGGAAAAGATTACAAAATTAATACTTCTTTTGCTGCAGCAGGCATCCACTGAAGAGTGGGGATTCACCACTTGAAAGTGGGCATGAAAGAGATTACAAATCAGATTATCGACACTGGCGGTATACCATCCAAGGGTGCTTAATGTGAAGTTAATTAAATGATGCAGCAAATGCTAAAACTGAAACAGTACTACTGTTAACAGTTTGTACAAATAAGAAAGTTGCAAATTACATTGTTTTTCACCATTTTTCAAAGCACCACGTTATACAATGTTCCCAAATTAGAATATAATAAGAAATGAAGAAAGAAGATGGGAACAACAAATGAATTGCTTCTGTCTTAGAAATCTGCAATTCTGGAAATGGCAATTAGCAACTACAAAAATTCATAAAATATTCATAACTCAACCAAAATACCTTTGAATTGCGTGCAACCAAAGGCTATGATCAACTGGAATCTAGGCGCCCCTGCTGAGATGAAAAAACAGCCTCAAAACACCAGCAATTATTTATGACACGCATCCCAATGCATATAGAGAAGTACGACCCTCCTTGAGGGGCGATTATGCTCTTTAAAAATCCACACTTCAATTTAAATTCCGGAAATTGGTGAGAATGGTCGCCCAGACCTTAGAAATAGATAGACCAAATACCCAAAACAAAACAAAATTCATACAAGCAGCTGTGAGTGAATTCGACTTTCAGCTGTGTGCAAACAACAACTGCAAAAACTGGTAAAAACTCCAAAATTTCACCTTGAAGCTCTATTTGCTAGTCTGGATGAAAAGCATCAATAATTCAATTAGGTGTTATCTTGCAAACACGAAATTGAGATAGGTACTAGGAGGTTAGCATTCCTCGAAGTGCAAATTGAGAAATCATTTCGACAGCATAAGTTTTGCCAAAATCACCAATTCTTCAAACATGTGAAAGAATTTTAGACAAAAAAATGGAAGAATTTAGACAAGAAGAAAGATGTTTTTTAGTTTTTTAATTAATTTTCTTCTTCTGTCAAAATCGCCACTTTGCCTCTGAAATTGTTGATGAATCTGGATTTGTACCTGCAAAAGAATAATTTTGATGTCTTCGAATCTGACTGCTGATGAAAATTCGCCCAACCTTGAAAAGAAATTCGCTTCTGCTCAAGTTGGATGAATGAAATAATGGATGCCATGCTTGTATAAATAGAACAAAATCGTCCCATAAAAGCATGACTGCAAGATCTAAAACCCTGACTGTGAAAGAAAGAATTCGATTGGACCCCTTCCAGTTGAACTGACACTGACTCAGTCCCGTGAATAAAAATAACAATAAAATATTAACTTGTTCTCTCATGCAAATTTGAAACCAAGCATGAAAAAGGCGCCACTTTTAGAAAAATTGCCATTTAATACTCAAGCATGCAAACAAATATTAAATATTATTTTAATCACCCAACACAAGGACGCACAATATCTAAATTCACCTAGTATACTTCACTGATCTCAAAAAGTCTTAATTTGACCTTTTAGGCGTTCATTTGTAAGAGATTAAATTTTTGACTCTCCTATTTTATAGCTGTCTGCAAAGTTAGAGTTGGCCATGTTCAGCTTTGATTTTCGGGTGACTGAGTGAACCTGTGACTGAGCTGAGATATCCACTGTGAAGCCTGCATAGTAAGGATGAAATGTCTGCTGGGAGCTGCAACTGCTAAAATCAACGTTTGACACCTCAAAAAATTAGGCGCCTTTGATTAAATTGATGGTAGCTCTCCAAACTCGGCCATTTCTCCATTTTGCCATTTGACGCTTCAAACTACTGTTGATGGCAAACGGTGAACCCCACTGACTGGACGATAGATTCATTGCGTGACTAGAAGTATTCCACATCCAATGACTGTATGTAAGGCATCTGAAAGCTGCATTAGGAACCCCAAAAGCAAGGGTGCCGCTGGCCTGTGAAGGCGCAAACATCATTTTGGCAAAAGTGTAACTTTCATCTGGACACCACACTTTGACCCTTGACACCAGAAGCTGGAATGCTCCAATTTGCGCACCGTTTGTCTCTCTGCATAGCTAGATCAACTTACAAGAGATGTCTTCGGAGGTTACGAAGCAAGAAAAATGCTTCTAAGACCTCGACAAGAAGGGCACCTTTTTCAAGGAGATGTGTATTTTCCATACTTAGCCATTTTCTGGTTGCTTTCACTTTTCAACCTTCCACACTGACCTCGCACGTACGAGCGTCTGCCAAATCCCAGAGGTTGACGGTTGGACTCGTTGGATAGCTGGAGTAATTGCGCACAAGTCTCGTGAAAACTTTGAAAGTCAAAAACCCCATTTGCTAGGCCTGAAGGCTGGGCGCCTCTAGCCTATAGGGATGCAGGTGTCCATCACTACATTTCTCCACCCTTTGATTTATGTGTTCGGTAAAACCTCTGCCACGATCATTCAGAATGTCGGATCACCTCATGAACTGATGCTTTGCGAAGCTCAACTGGACTAGAAAAAATCTCAGGAAGACAACATTTGCAAATTCATTCATTTGAAGAGCCAAATTCAAGGGTGCCCTTGGGCTACAGGGGCGTAGAAACTGCAAACTTGACAGTTTAGATAACATGCATCCTCCTCGTACCTTCAGCTTTTGACCTCGATTGCCGGAGTTCTGCACTATGTACATCTTCGCTCGATAGTTCGTCAGAAAGCTAGGCTAATTCTGAAAAGAATGAACCTATTTGCAAGCACATGCAACAAGATCTGAGCCTTCAAAAGGAAGGGCGCCCCTGGGCTACAGGGGCACAAATCTGCTTTCTGCTAGAAAACTTCATCTTTCCTGCTTCCGTAAACACTTCTTCAGCCACTGAACTGACTGTTGTGACCTATTTCACACATCGCCCCATTGCAAATGGGGACCCCCTTCTTTTTGCTTTTTGGTTTCTTGCCTTGGCATCGCAACTGCTTATCATCTTTTTATTTACAATGAGGAGTTAGAGTTTTGTAGAAATCATCTGAGCCAAGTAGAGAATTCAAGCTCGTATCAGTGCCTAGATGTCATGGAAGTGCTTAGAAGGACCAGTAGACGAGGAACGCCATTGCTTTGAGTCAATTCTAACACTTCCTATTTTTTAGGGATTCTGCTTTTTTGCTTTTTGCTTTTTTTTATTTTTGGCATTTCTAGGCCATTTTGGAGTTCCTATTTTTTAGGGATGCTTTTTGCTTTTTCTATTTTTGGAAAGTTTCTATTTTCGGATCCCACGGAGCATGAAGTCAACACACCTCCAGAAATCATGAAAATCAAGGTAAAATGGCAAAAGTTTTGAAAAATGGCAAAAGTTTGGAAAAATGGCTAAGTCTGAGAAATGCGCCCATGGGAAAAGAATGGCAGACAGAGCATGAAGTCCGCCCTACCTTTGGCATGCCAAAGGTAGGCACTGGCAAGCCAAGGCTGAAGTCCGCCATGGCATGAGAGGCCTCCAAGTCTGCCATGGCATGAGAAGCATGAAGTCCGCCCTTGCCTCTGGCAAGCCAAAGGAAGGGAATGGCAGGCCAAGCTCAAAGTCCGCCCTAGCACAAGTCTTGGAGAAACTCGCCATTGGCAAGCCAGAGCATGAAGTCCGCCCTTTGCAGAGAGAGCCAAAAGTCCGCCATGTCAAAGAGCTTGCCAAGTCCGCCCCTGTCCAAGCAAGGTCAAAGTCCGCCCCAAAAGTCAATGGAAGCCAGCCTCCAAAGTTTGCCCAAGCCAAGAAGAGATGGAAAAGGGAAGGTGAAGCTCGCCCAGAGGAGAGAAGAGAGATTTGTCTAAGGCATTGGCCAAAAATACGCCAAGTATGGAAGATGGCTAAGCCATCATGAAGTCCGCCCTTCCTCAGAATGATAGAAATTTTCTAAGGCACGGAGAAAAATGTGATTGGCAAGACAAGGATGAAGTTTGCCATACGGAAGTAGAGGATGGCAGAGAATCATGGCAAGTCCGCCCTTGCCTTTGGCAAGCCAAAGGTAGGCACTAGCAAGACAAGCTCCAAGTTCGCCCATGAGAGAAGTGGATGGAAAGACAAGCCTCCAAGTCCACCCATGTCAGAGAGATGTCCAAGTCCGCCCTTGGACAAAGCAAGGCTAAAGTGCGCCAATGGCAAGGAGAGGTTGAAGTCCGCCCAACTTTGGGAGAGGAAATTTTTCTAAGGCATGGATAAAAAAAAAAAAATATATGCCGAGAGAGAGAGGGGATCAAGCTAGCATGAAATCCACTCCTTGGCATGACGGAATAAAATTCTTTGGCACGGAAGGAAGAGTGTATGGCAAGGCAAACACGAAGTCCGCCCAACTCAATATGAAATAAATTTCTAAGGCATGGACATAAATGCAAAGTGGCAGAGAAACCTCCAAGTCCGTCCAACCCAGAAGGAGAGAGAAAATTTGAAAATTTTGACTAAGTCAGATGTTTGGTTAAGTATAAAGTAGGCCACAAGAAAGGAAGTGTCTAAGCATTGGCAAAGTTCACCCAAAGCAATGGCAGGCACAAGGCAAAGTCCGCCTTCCAACAGGGAAGCATGTCCAAGCATTGGTGAAGTCCGCCTTCCAACAGGTCCAGCCACAAGATCAAGTACTCTTAGAGGCAAATGCATCTTGTCCAACCAGCTTCAAAGTCCGCCTTGTCCAAGAGAAGATGAAGTCCACCTGAGAGCAAGATGGGAATAGCACAAGGAAGACAAACTCCGCCTTAACAAATGAGCAAAGTGGTGCAACAACTATGAAGTCCGCCAAGGAAAACTCATAAAATTGGCTAAGTGTGGAATTTTCCTACAATAAAAGGATCAAATTTTGACTAAGTGTCGGAAAGAAAACGGGAAAAATGAAGAGGAATAAAGAGGAAATAAATAAAATTCTTGCCCAAGGATGGAGTCTGCCCTACTTGACGCAAGCCAAACTCAGAATTGAAGACAAATCCACAGGCAAACTTCATTCGAGCATAGAGATGGCCAAAATCTTGGCTAAGTGTTGAATGGTCCACATGAAGGCATTACAGAATGAAGTTGAATAGCCAAAATTTGGCTAAGTATGGGAAATAATTACAGAGAAAGTTCCAATTTCGTCCATTTTGGCGAAAGCATAGGAGAGCTCTTCTCCAAATTCAAGGCACTTGAAGGAACTTCAAAGCAATCAGGAAGGAAAAGTTCAATAACTGCTCAAAGGGGAGACTTCCAGATTCTGATGCAAGTGAGAAGAAGAAATCAAAATCCCGAAGGAAATCCAAGATCAAAGCTAGGAAGGTACAAACACAAAGGACAAAGTCATTGGCAAAGAAAGATATTCTAAGGCAAGTGCATGAAAAAAAGAACAAGGAGACCAAGGAGGACATCCAACACGTTGAGGTGGTGCCTCGTCATCTTCCAACCAATCAAATTGTTCCAAGTCAACATGTCTAGGTTCAATGAACTCGACTTATCCATGGAGTTGGTTTATATTTAGCAAGAAAGACAAGTGTCCCAAATTGTAATTTTCTTATTAGTCGAGAGGTAGTTAATTGTGACAAGCCCTAATTAGGGTTTTATTTTGTAATCTCGACCATTGATTCGAAATCAATCTTGGCCATTGAATTGTAATTGGGGAGCCTATAAATTGAGCTCGCCCCTCATTTGTAAGGTGTGAAGTGAGTAATATGAAATTGTTGCGTTAGATCCATTTCCGTTAATAAAAGCTCTTATGCATGATTTGCTTTGAATCACTTTTATTTTCAAGTGGTGTGCAAGGTTACATATCTCCTTCAACACTTAGATTAGAATTAGAGTAGAATTTTATTTGAATGTTTGTTAAATGAATGATAGATCTGATAGTGGTGATTGGTGAAATCTAGCTCATACTTTCTTTGGATAGATGATTTGTATCCAATGCGTAAAGTTAGCCTGAGCTCTTAAATTGTGGATGCTTAACTTCAGTCTTATTCTGGACATGAAAATCATAATCACACCCCTAGAAGATTGCACCCACTTTGCGTAGTTGTCCCAAGGAGGCGAAACAAAGTGTGGTTCCTTGTTTCACCCAATCATCGCCGTCTCTTGAATTCTTAGGATTAGATTAGCACTCCTAAACCCTTATCTATTTTTACACTTTTTTTTTTGGAAATCCTAAAATTGAGAAAACCCAAAAAGAAAGAGCCTTCAATGTCAAAACCGTCTAAGTCCTTAGCTTGCAAAGAGAATTTCATGTAAGTCCCCTTGTGATTACCAGCAATCACAACGCCCACTGGCCTTATCCACATGTCAAGACCTGACCGAAGAAACCTTGGAGTTATTGTATTGTCTACTAGATTTTTGCAAGCACTTTTCAAGAGAGGATAAGAGTGTCCTTTGGGCATTTTTATTCTGTGTTCGGTGGCGTACTCAAAACACACACCAACACTGACCTTGTAGGAGTATAATACTGTCGTGAAATGCTTCTCCATCACATCACACTCTGCCTTGAATCCTATGTTCAGGTTCAGATCTTGAAGGATTGACCAATTGCTGCTCTTGACCGACACGACACTGACCAAAGTCCATGCTTGACCTGCCCAAAAACTTGTATTTTGACATCATTTTAACAAAGTTAAGACCTTTTAAGCAAAATGCCTTAATGAAGCAAAAATTTGGTTTGGGTACAACACTAGTTACTACTATAAATAGAGCTATGCTAGAGGGATGCAGGTCCTGAAGATGAAGCTCCTGGGGCTTTTGCCTCTCCTAAGTTGTTCAGTCAAATGAGTATCAAAGTTGGACTCCACTAGGATCTCAAAATCCTTAGCCTCAAGAAATCCATCACCAACAATCCACTCATTGTTTGGATCAAAAATTGCCTCAAAGAAAAATGGTCGCATGGTGATGGAATGCCGTGACAATCAATAGGAACCACATTTCTTTGAGGCAATTTTTCAACCAGTTCACTGCCTTGTCTATGCTACCACATTTTTCATACGTCTACCAAAGCATTTTATCAAACAGTTCACTGCCTTGCTGCTATGGCTAAAAGCCTAAAACAAGTGCTTTCAAACAAGCTATGGATGCTTGGAAAAAATCTATCAAAGCATAATAGTAAACAACAAGCTATGGTCTCATGGTTTTTTTTCACGTGAAAATCAGTGTGATTTTATTTGCATTTTTATGCAGGTTTTAAATGCATTTTTTTTGGCAATTTTGCAGTTTGAAATGGGAAAAAATCGTTGACCAAAAGGTCAGATTTTTTCAAAAAGTCTGGGAAAAAATCATCCAGCCTGCAGATTTTTTAAAAATCGGGATTCATTGGTTTTTTTTCCAGATTTCTGTTACTATGTGAATCCAATCAATAGTTGATGCTGACTTGGTTACCAAGTTGATCTAGTCAACAACGTTGCTTATTCAACAATGAAATTCAATGCCTGGTGTGCCCTATAGTTAGGGGTAATTAATAAAATAATGAAAATTTTCCATTAGTTAATAAAATAATGAACAATTTTCATGTTTAGGGTTTTACTGGATATAAACATGTATTAAATATTGCAATGCATGCTTTCACATGGAATAGTTTCATTCTTGATTTTTGAATGGGATTTTAGTTATATAAAGTGTCTACTTTCATATTGTGCATATGTGATCTTGCATTGGTATGAATTTTTTCATAACAAAACCCTTATGGTGTTATTTTAGGTTTTTGATGGATATTTGTTCCCAACTGTCTAAAATATTTTGTATGAGTTTGAGACACTCGACGTGGTGTAGGTCTAACTAGGGCCATAATAGAATTGCCTTTGAGATGTGTCACTCTTTATGAGTATGCTTATAGAATTTTGTTAAGGCTCAAGTTGTCTACCATTTGTAATTTGAGTTGGTCTTTTTCCTATTAAATGTTAATGTTTTCTCAATATTCAGATACATCTTCTAAAGGCTTTTTATGGACTTGGGGCCCCTATTACTGACAAAATAATTTTGCCATCAAGTGCCTTCCCCTTGCCTAAAACATAGGTCACAGAGGCAAACACACATCAGTAATTTTTTCTGTAACACTAGAGGTTTATCAGCCTTGGGTGTGATGAGAGGTTCTAGGGGAGGAGATAACTACCTCATAGGCTTGGCTGGCCAAATTTTGTAACTACACATAGCCCCTTTAGTTCTATTATACTTTATTCTTTTGAATCTAATTGTAGGTGTTTTCCAATCTCGAATCATGTAGACATTCTAATGGTCACTGTTACCCTTTTTCCCAGGAATAGATTTTCTAGATCCTCAATTTCATTCTCAAAGAAGTCACATTTACATAGCTCAGCATATAGTTTAAGATCTTTAAGGATTTTTAGACTAGTTCTAGGTTCTTCTTGTACATTTTGTTTCTAAAAATCAATATGTCAGCCGAGAATATGGCATCAAATTTATAATTAATGGAAAAAATTGTTGTTTCCTTATCAAAGTTAGCAAATGATTTCTAAAGGCTGATAAACATGAACAAATCCATAATGGCAAGCCATTCTGCAACTTTGGGATACTCTAGAATAATTTCATGACTTTCATGGGCATCAGTCTTTATAACACCTGCTCTACATTTTCCTTATATTATTGACAAGAAGAGGCAGAAATCTGAATTAGATGACTCACTGGCATCTCCTTACGCTTGTAGAAATTTCATTATTTGTCCATGTCATTTTTTAACTCCACATGAGCTACTGAGTCTCTGCTTTCAAACAACCGATCATTATATATTGTGCCTTCCTTGCCCATGCATGGTTCATTGTTGTACTCTCCTCAACCTTGAACTAATTGATGTTTATCCTTGTCTACTTTGGATGAGTATTATTGTCATGATTTCTATGTCTACGCAATTGACACAGAAATCGAGTAGAATTACTGTTTTCATTGACTGGGAAATTGCAAGCAAAGTGACTCCACTCATTGCTTTTCCTGCACTAAATAATTCATCTTTCATTTGGATTCTCTAGGATCTAGTTACCATAACCTTGAGTTTTGACAGAGTCAAGGATGGAGGATTCAATTAAGAACTATGTTAACCCGATTCTTCCAGTTTGGGTGTAACTGCAGGACTGGATGGGTTCTAGTTTGGGAGCGGGATCCAGTTTGCAAATTGGACAACCAGGACCCTACCCTGCCACCCTGAGTATCGAGATGTACCCACAGGGTACACAAGGTGGCAGGGCCATGCCTTGATGTACTGTGATAAGGCCGTTCCTTGCTGTGCTTGGAAGAAGCCACAATCATTTTTGTTAAAAACATGCAAATAACATCAAATCCATGATTTTCACATAAAAAAATACATATCACAACCCTAAATTGTGATTGACATTCCTAAAAGTGACCAAAAGGGGTATAGCTGGAGAGGCTTGTTTTGTGTATTTTGGGTTTGAAAACCCTTTGCAATGAGTAACAACTGGTGCTAGTTGGATATTTGTTTCTTTCTCAAGCTAGAACGTCCCTTGCAACTGTATGATTTTGTTGATGATTGTGGACTGTTGCCTGGGACTAAAAAGTTGTTGTGGTAAAATCTTTCTTGGGCCATAAAACATATTGTTTTAATCATTGTGCTTCTAGTCTCAAAAGAAGTACTTGCCCAAATAGAAAGATGGTCTTTTGTAAAAGTGTCCCTTTAGTGGCATCATTCAATATGCTGACTAGATTGTGTTGCAAGTGTACAGAGTGGAATAGTATAACCAAGGGTTCAATTACATATGTATATGTGCAATAGATACATGTATATGTATATATGCATATATATTTACACACACACACACACACACACACATATATATATATATATATAGAGAGAGAGAGAGAGAGAGAGAGAGAGAGAGAATTAATTTAGTGATTTTGTGTGTGTGTGTGTGTATATATATATATATCTTATGCAGAGAGAGAGAGAGAGAGAGAGAGAGAGAGAGAGAGAGAGAATTAATTTAGTGATTTTGTGTGTGTGTGTGTGTGTGTATATATATCTTATTGGCATATCCAAACCTTGAACCCATACCCAATCTCATACTTGAGTTGGCAACTTAGATTAAGAACTATCTAACAAAGCAACCAAACATAAACACTCTCCAAATATGCACAATGAAATTCAATTATCACAATAGTAATATGACAATGAACTAAAACAATACTTAGTTACTTCACAATTTGAATTACATTAATAACTATTGTCGTAGGGCATACAATCTGAATTACCTTGGATAAAAAATTTGTGAGCTAGTGCTCGTAAATAAGGGTGTCTTGACTCGTGGATCCCCAAATCTTTTATATATTGCTCATATCAGTATACAAATCCCCAGATACCCATTGTTTTGCGTCTTGACACCCTATAATCCCATTCCTTGAACCCTTGATGTTGAACCTTGGGAGAATTCTTTGCTTGTTCTTTTGCAATAAATTTCCTTCTTGCACTCAGACACACACTTTCATAGAACCCTGCCATTTGAATGAAGGATTTCACTCATCACCATGGGCGACTAGGAATTCCATTAATGGCTAAAATTTGAAATGCGATAAAATGGTGGGAAATTTGGGCCCATGCTAGGCCTTCAACCTCTATATAAGGTGGGCAACTTCATTTGGGTCATCTTTGGACATCATCTCAATGAATCATAATTGCAGAGTCAGTTTTCCTTCTGGACTTTGCCTTTGCATTTTGGTCTTTTGGTTGGTACTTTGAATTTGAGTTTTTGAAGGGTCATGCAAGTCAAGAAATGATTTTGAGCTAGAATCAGTGAACGAACGTCATCAAAGTGTTTAGAGGGCCTTGTGGACAAAGATCGACTGCCATTTTAGTCAATTTTGACACTCCCTAAATTTTAGGGTTTTGACTCCGACCCCCTATTTTTTAGGGACTTTATTTTTGGCATTTTTGGCCTATTCTGGACTTCTTATTTTTTAGGGGCTATTTTTAGAAAGTTTCTATTTTTGGAAAAATTTCTATTTTGGGCAGGGTTTCTATTTTTGGAAAATGTGCAGGTCATGGCTTCGTCAAGATCAACTTCAGAAGTCTCCAAAATGGAAATAAGTGAAAACATTGAAAAATCTAAAAACATGTGTTAAATTCGCCCAAGCATGAGGAAGTTGGATGGCATGGATATTGGACAAGTCCGCCAAAGGAAGAAAAATCATGGCATAAGGCTAATGGAAGTTCGCCCAACACTTGGAGAAAATGGCTTGGACACAAGCAAAGTCCGCCATGAAGAGATGGCTTGGGTATGAGGCAAGTCCGCCCAACCAAAGTCAAAAATAGCTCAAGGCATAGCCAAGTACGCCATGTGCAAGGTGGCATGAGACTAGGCAAAGTCCGCCCAAGGAACAAGTTGATGGCTTGAGGATAAGCCAAGTCCGCCCAACACTTAAGTAAAATGGCAAAGGCACCTAGCAAGTCCGCCTAGCCTAAGTGAGGATGGCAAAAGCCATGGGAAAGTCCGCCAAAATGAAGTTGGCTCAACCTAAAGGAAAGTCCGCCCAAGATTGTGACTTGTGACATGATGAAGTCTGCTCCAAGAAGGTGGGAGATTGTTTGCAAGTGAAGAGGGTCCACTCCAAGAAGGTGGGAGATTGTTTGCAAGTGAAGAGGGTCCACTCCAAGAAGGTGGGAGATGGCACAAGACTAGAGAAAGTCCACCCTAGGCTTAAGAAATATGGAAAAAACACAAGGCAAGTCCGCCTAGGCCTTGAATGGCATGCAAAACACTTGACAAAATTCGCCACATTTGGATAAATGAAGAAATTAAAATTTTTGCCTAAGTCTAGACACTGGAAAATAAAAAAGAAAATTAAATGGCATGTCTAGATATTGGAGAAATTCGCCAGAAAAATGAGAGATCATGGCAAAATCATGGCAAAGTTGACAAAGAAGAAAATTTTGCCTTAGGCAGAGGCACAGAGCAATTTGGAAAAATAAAATTTAAATTTGCCTTTGGATAAAAAATAATTAAAATACCATGATTTTTAACAAACGGGTTGGAAATGACACATAAAATATTATTTTAATATTTTATTTTCCAAAACCATTAAATGAGAAAATTCGAATTTTCTCTAGGCAAATTTTGAAAAAAGTGAAAGAAAAGAAAAGACTTCACTGAGCTAGTGTCAAAATTAGAAACTTTCTTTACAAAATGGTGCTGAAGATTGAAATTACTATTCGAAAGAGAATTGCAAGCCAAGTTCAAACTGGATTAATTGGAAACAAGTAAAATTTGCTAAATGGGTTGATTTTTCAAACTTAAATTGGTTTTGCATTTCATTTTTAAACCATTCTTTCGAAAACGAAGTTGTGAAGAAAAGTTTTGTCTAAGGCAAGGGAAGTTTTGTGAAGAAAGTGATTTTTTCTTTCAAAGTAAAGGCTGAAAAGGGCAAATTTATTCAGCAGCAATACAATTTTTATTGCCAGGCAGATTTACTTTCTCTATTCCGGCAAAGAATTCTCTTTTCCAATTGATAGAATTCTTCCATTTCCAGCAATAGTCCTTTTCAAGATTTAATTTATCAAGTTGGCTAGAATATGTTTTGTTTCAAAATAATGGCATAAATAATTTCTGAATTTTAATATTTTCTTTCGCAGATTTATGCTGGACAAGGGAGAATCTTCGAAGAAAATGAAATTCGCCAATAAAGGTTTGCAACTGGAGTCTAAGATCGTCTCCAAATCGAAAAATATTGTGGATACCAACCTTGGCCATGTAGACTTTGATGAATTCAGGAAAAGGATGTACGAAAGTGATGAACTCTTGCCTACGCCAATTGCACGAAAATTGATGCGGAACGGTGTTACACCGCGGAATTTGTATAGTTACTATTCTAGTAATGCTTAGAGCATTCTTGTAAGGAAGGTTTTGAATGAATAAAATGTGATTGAACCTTGTTATCAATTTGAGAATTTGTTTACTTGTTATGATTGGCTCATTCTGTATTCTTGATTAATGTTATTCTTGGATAAGCAATGCATAGTTATTAGTCTTGTTATATATATTTGATTTATATATACTGCAAATATTGTGAGCAATTGACTGCCGTGGTTTTGTGCCATGGATGCAGGAACATGAACTATTCCTCCAGGTGGAGGGGAAACATCACTCGGGAGAGGAACTTGGTCGGCTAATTGGTAAAGTTGATCATATGAGCATACACACATTTCACTGAGGGTTTTGGGAACTGAGTCAGATTGAGTTGTCATGATAAGTCATCCTTAGGCTTAGGAGTTTTTTTTTGATTACTTCTTTATGCTTTATGAGTGGTGTTACTTGATTGACTGACTTACTGTTCTGTGAACCTTGAATGTGAAATGTGAACTGATAAGTTATACTGGTGCCTGGAATTTACAGTTAAATGTATATATACATGTTTTTGCAATTACGTATATGAAAGGTACTCTGACTGGCCTATAATACACGTAATTGGATAATTGAATGTAAACATGTATAGATATGTTTAAGTGTAAATATGGATATGTTTATTAATATATTTAATAATATATTTAATATAGATATTATTATAGTCTTACTGATAATATAATATATTGATATATCTATTGTAATATTCGAATATTATATAGATATATTTATATATTTAAATAAAGGTAAATTAAAACTATAATAAGTTATATTAAATATAATACAAAATATATTAATAACATTTTAATATATATAAATTAAAATGACTAAACCTTTGGAAATACGTTGGAAATTATACATGGAAAATATTAAAGAAATGTAATAGTTTGAAACTATAGACTTTAATGATTTTTAAATCAGAAGTTTGAATAAAACTAAAAATCGCGAATTTCTTCACGGGAAGAAATCGCGCGACTGTGAGAAGCAGAAAAACAATGGAAAAATGGCAAGGAGAATCCCGCGGCCAGTTCACACGCCTTGGACCTGGTCGCAATTGTTAAAACACCACCATTCTGGACGCGTGGGCGGAAGGAGGCCAAAAATGTCTATGTGTAACCCTTGATGTTTTCAACAGAGAACTTCAAACGCCATTTGTTCATACAGTTCGCCATTTTTGAGGGCATTTTCAGTGACTACGCCTGTACGTGGATGCTTCACGAATTTGCCATGTGAGAGTTGAAGCATTCTTCGAAAATAAGGTTGATTCATCACTTAAATTTGCTGAGTGTCTGGTTATTTGTTTGCCACTACACATTTTGACAATGTCAATAGGAGAGGTGTCGAATTCTCATGCCTACAATGTAGTAAACATGAGAATTCGAAACCTATATAAAGAGGTTGCTCTCATTGTTAAACTTACCACTTTCCTTTGCATTTGGAATTACGAACTTCATTGCTGTTGCATTTTCTGTGTATTGCAATCCCTCCTTGCTGTTGAGTTTTGTGAGAGCCTTATTTCACCATCACTGCTGTTTGCATTTTTTGTGAGTTGCAAACCATCATTGCTATTTAGATTGTGAGAGCCATATACAATTTTGTGAAAGCCATTTACAATCTTGCTGAGAGCCATATATCATCTTGCTGTGACTGTATTGCTGAGAGCAACATTCCCTCATTATCGAACTGAATTTACCTAAGAGTTGTATTTGTTCATGCTGTGAGAAGTAGCTGGTAAAGGTTGTGAAGGACGGTGGAGGAAGAGCTGAAGCTACTGATCGAACTCATTTCGCAGCAAGGAAATCAGGCATGAGAAATGTCTTTGTAGAATTTTTGTCATTGATTTAAAAATGATTTATTTGATTGCTTGATTATGCTTTGCATTATGTTGTAGTATGAAAAGAAAATATTAGAAAGCCTCTATTTTTCCAAGGAATTGTTTTGAATTGGGAATAGCTTAATTTCATTAGAAAAGGCTTATTGAATTAAGAAATAGCTTAAGAGCTTGTTGAATTGGAAATAGCTTAAAAGCTTGTTGAAATGAAATAGTTTGATTTCATAGGAGAGTTTGAAAAGGAATAGCATAAAAGGGAAATGTTTGATTACTTCTTAATAAAAGTACTTTATGTTTTGTATTACTTGAAAACTGCTTGAACTCCTTAAATAAAGGAAAAGGAACTAGTTATTAAATACTAGGACGAGGGTGGATTCAGTACCAAGGAAGTCTAAAGCTTTAGAGTTAAATAGGTTAACTAGAGAAAGCTATGTACTCCATGGATAAAGATTTCCATGTTAGGAAGTACCAGAGGGACCCCTTGTTGACTGTACTCCATTTCCTGTTTAAGTAGTTGAAGTAGGAAGTCTAGGGTGATTGACTACCCACGGAAAGGACTCAACCTACGCATAGGATAAGGCAGCCTTAAGTCAAACTGAACCTGACTTAGTGCAAGTGATAGATGACTGTCAGTTTAAGTACTGCCGAAATGCTTTGGCCAAAGTAGTGTAGTATACCTAACGTCCACTTAGACTGTGAGACGAATTACACTGTCAGTTCATAGTAGTCCAGGTTACATGCTAAATTGAGATTGTGAGGGCACAAGGATTTAGTTATGTAGGATTAGACACTATGCTCAGTTGGTCATACAGAATCGGTTACCCAACCAATCTCTTCGTAGAAGGGAGGGCCGTCTACTTAACAGTAAACGTGTGGGGGACCGCAATATAAGTTCGTGGTTGGTGGAAAAGCACCTAAGTGATGTTTCTCCTCCACAGTAGACTTCTGATGAACCAAGGTTTGAAAGGGAAGATCCTGGACAGTCTTATTCCTATTTGCTCAAAAGCTTCCGAGCTATGTTTGAAACTTGTAAGATTCTTACCTTGCTTTTTATTTGAAGAAAAGTAATCATGAAAGCGTACTCTGTTATTTACTTGGAAAATAGAACAATGATGTATTATGTCATTTATTTCTTTATGATGAAATGCTCAATTAGAATGAAAATAAAAGTTATTTACTTTGTCATTATAAATGTATTTCCTTGTATCTTTTTAGTAAAAGTAGAAAATTTTTGTTTACCTGGTTTTGGGGTCGTTACAAACGGTATAGTTCAGGCTGCAAGATTTCCGCCGGCAATTGAATGTCCAGAACTCATTGTGGAATGTGCATTGCATTACAATGCTGAAGAAAGGCAAATTGAAGCGTCTGATGGTAGAGTGTTGGCATATCTAGGGGAGCTGGCTATACATGAAGCATTTGGAATTCTAGCTTACCATAGAACATATTACCGGTCAAAGGATGAGGCACAAAAATTGTATGAAGATAAACAAATCCTTTGTGTGACAAATATGAACAAGAATTGGTTGGTAAAGCCTAGACCTTCAGCCAAAAGGGTGCCTAAGAAGTTGCTCAGGCCGGATTTTAAAGAAGATTACGGAGATATGGTCTTGTTGCTAAACAAAATAATGGGTAATCCTGAGGGTGCACCCTTCGAAACTTGGATGTATTACTCCATTGACGAAGTAACTTCCAGAGCGAAAATGGTTAACTGGTCAAAGATGATCAGTGATAATATTCATGAGCAGTTGGTCAACTTGGAGAAGACCAAAGCCTTCCATATGAGTTCCTACATTATATACTTGCTTGCTCGAACCTACCAATATGCCGGTCTAATCTGCAAGGGTGTAGTCGGCAATGGTGAAAGAGAGTTCAAGGTTTATAACTGCTATCCTCAATTGTAGTTGAGCGAGAAGTCACACTTTCGATGGGTACATGATGCTTTTCTCATGTATATCACTCGAATACTTCAAAGTGGAACGCATCAAAGGCTCACCCGTGAGGTGAAAAGTTTAGTCAGCAAATACGGATCCTGGTTTATCCAGTTTCCTAGATTCACCTACATCCGAATCCAAGGATTCACACTCTCCTTATAAGTTGCCAATTTACCCTACTAACAAAATGATTTTGCTGGAGGTTCTAAGGTAGTTGGAAACATTTCAAAACATCCAAAGGCCTAAATAGAAAGCAACCGTCACGTTTCCTCTCTTTATTGGAAACATGGTTGAATCTTGTCCGTCAGCACAGGCAGCAGAAAGTGCCCGAGTGGAAATACAATGGTACCCATTCACTTCATACAAATCCAAAAGTTACTTTGATCCACTTAATCATATTGGAGCTGTGGATGGAAGGAAGTATAGGCACAAAATCGACCTTGAGGACTTTTGGGTGAATGCTGCTGATGAATTTGAAGTGAGGAAGAGATTTTGGTCAAGATTGCCTTTGGACATGATCAAGACAACGAAACTCTTTCGTGTGCCTGATCAACTTGATGATGATGAAGTGCACGTGCAACCAGGCTTTGATGAAAGATTGCCGCTTCCTCCTGTTAAATGGTCTGAGCCGGAACTTGGTGACCTAACAATTCTTATGAGGCATGTGGTTAAGTACTCGCAATGGTGGGTAGATCGGCAAGCACAAATTTTACGGCAACGAAATATGCCATTCACATATGACTTGATGGGCGAAGCAGAGTCCTGTTCTTCCAATGCCGGTGCTTCTCAGGGAGACGAGCTAGTCGAGGCTACCAACCCAAAAAAGAGAAAGGGTAAGGAAAAGGCGGTAGGTGAGGAACCAATCCAGAAAAAGTCTAAGCCCCTTCATTCAGCCACATCCAGGAATGTGGAGAAGATATTGATCATGGAAGAAGAATCATGGGGACAGGTTAAAATTCCTTCGCCAGTTCTGGAAAGAGACATGGAGCCGATGCAGCTTGAGGATGATTATCACCACTCCCCAACTGGCACGTGAGTCAGATGAGGATGTGGATGTCATGGGAGGGGACATCCAAGAGGGAATGATTTCAACCCTCAAAGGAATCCAGGAGGATCCATCAGTGCAGAAAATCCAAGGCATACAAGACATTCCGGATTATTAGGATGATGGAGTTGAACAGCCAACAATCCCAGATTGGCTAAAAGAAAGGCTTAAAGTCAAGGTACCAGTCGAGATACCAAAAGAAGATGATATTGCAGATTTCTTGGCAAGTCTGGAACAAGCTGCTACAAAGAAACCGGCCAAGAAATTCTCCACCATACAAAGAGACGAAGCTGGTAATCGTACTGTGCAACTTGCAGTGCCAACAATTGAGAAGCCACGAGATGAAATTTCTCCAAGTGAGTATGCCATTACAATTATTGACATTGGTCCAACAACAAAAGGATAGGAAGTGGAGGACCTGGATAACTCCGTTTCTACCATTAAATCCAGGTTAGAAAAGGAGACTTTGAAGAAAAGAGAATACAAAATGGAGGTTGAGCGCCTAAAAGAATATATTCAGCATTTGACAAGGCCACTCAATCAAGGTGACCAATCAACCCCTTTACTTCCAAATTCATCACAGGAGCCGGTAGGAAATTTTGAAAAGGAATTGACTACCTCCAAAGAAACTAAAGAATTGATGGCAAGGAAAGAGGGAGAAGTAAAGGCATTTGTGAAAAAGTTGGCATATGCTCATGGGCAAACTTCTTCTTTACTCACACGAGTTGCAAACTTGGCAGAAGCCTGGGACAGACTTCAAGACATTCAAAGTAGAATCATTCCATGTCTTTGAGATATAAGGGGAATTCCTAACCAAAGGTTGATTAACGAAGAGATCATTGCAGCGGGAGCGGCGTATGACTTTTGTGCACTAGTTTCACGTGGGGAAGTCTTGGAGAAGGCAAAAGCAGAAAGTGCTAAAATCGATGAACAGGTGAAAGGAATTCAAAGTAATATTTTCCACATGGCAGCGGATGTGTTGGACAAAGACATTGTTCGAGAGAATGACTTGCAGCCAGGCAATATGCAAAATCAAGTTCAAAAGATTTTCTCCACCATGCCTATCTTGAAAGAAAATCTGACTAAGGCATTTGACCTCCTGACCGTTCGAAATACCTTCTTGCAGCAAGAATCAGAGTGGATGGTTGCCTTCGCCGAATGTGCAGATAGTTTAGACCTGCTGAAGTACAAAGTCAACACATTGCCGGACATCACCATCGAGGAGGTTGGCACCATCGTGTTCGGATTCATCAGACAAAACAATGTGGAAGCGGATAAGGACAAAACTCTCAGTGGATGACTCATCTGTTTGTCAACTGGTTGATATTTTGGCAACCCTAATTAGGGTTATCTTGTTTTAAAATTTGGGCCATTGATCTTGATTTAATCTTGGCCGTTCATTGTATTCAAGAACTCTATAAGTACCCCTCCTCTTTCATTTGAAAAGGGCAATTAGAAAGTCAGAGGAATTAGAAGTCAGATTAGAGATTAGAGATTTAAAGATAGAATTGTAGAGCATAGAAATAAGAGGGGGAATTTTTATGAAATTGTTGTGAAAACTATTATGATGATAAAGTTCATAAATGCATGAGATGCTTTGAATCCTTTCATTGTCAAATAGTTGCATGGTTGCGTATTTTCTCTTTCTCGTAGAATTGTTTTAGATTAGAAATTTATTTGAATGTTAGTGGAATGATAGATTGATGGTAAAGATTGGTGAAACTTAGCTCATACTTTCTTCAGATGGATGCTTTTCATTCGATGCGTAAAGTTAGACTGAGCTTTTAATGTGGATGCTTCAAAGTTTACTTCAAATAATGTTGTTCTATTGATGGTATTGTTTGTAGTGGAAAAATCTTAAGCACAAACCCCAGAAGATTGCACCTGCTTTTGTGTAGTTGTCGTTTTACGTGGTGAAACAAAGCATGGTCTTGTTTAGTTTCATTCAATCCTTGCAGTCTCTTAGTTCCATAGGATTAGTATAGGATTTCTTAACCCTCACTCCTTTTTTTCTCTTTTTATCCAAAATCAGAAAAGTCCCAAAAATACAACACTGCATTCAAGTCCTTGCTTTCAAGTAACTTACTAAAGTAAATCCCCTTGGGTTACCGGCAAATCACAACGACCACAAAGCTTATCCACACCCCAATTTACGAAACATTGGAATTACCGTGTGACCTTTCTTGCAATCTTAGCACAAGAGGTAGTTTTTTAAGAGAGGATAGAGCGTCTATGGATACTTTATTCTAGAGTGTATGGTGTGTCATAAAACACGCATCAACAGGTTCATTATACTTGCTAAGAGAGTTTTTCTGCTACATTGTTAGTTTTCTTGCCAAGATGTTTTAACTAACCACCAACAAATTGTTGAAGTATTTTTGTCATTGATGTAAAATGTGCTTTGTCTCAGTTTTTGTATTGCAATAATTTGAACTTTGCATATTTAATTGGAATGGTTCGATTGTGTCAGCATTGCAAGTCAGCAAGTCAAGTGCCAAATTAGCTATGCCAAGTGAAAGTGTCAAATCTCTTTTGTAACGCCTGAAATTGATTCTGGCGGCGTCTCTTTATTTATGGAGTTGTGCCTTCAGGTGTTCGTAACCGTCACATGGAAGCGGAAGTGATGGCGAATGATAAATACAGTTTGCATTTGAATTTTGAATAATGGTATCCTTTGCCGTATTTGCTTTGTGTAACGCCTGTTTTAATGTGCATGTCGTGCCATTTTCTTTTATGTTTGCATATGTGCTTAGGCAGGAGATGTAAGGTGTGTGTGGATTTTAAAATGGATGAACTTTATTTCTGGAGTCGTGCATACTCAATCAATGTTCGTAGACTGTTGTGTTGTTGGAAATGTTCTTCTGCATTCATTCGTGCTGATTGAATACCTTCAAATTGCGGTTGTATGAGTAGGGGGCTGTGGATGTGTTTTTGGGAATGTTTGTGGTATTGCAAATCAATCATTTTAGATTATTCTGCCGTTACAAATCTTTAGAGTATGTCGTGAGCTCAATCTTTCAGTTTTTCCGTTTGTGTTAATGCTTCATTCGTGGAGCCTCTTTTCTTGGTGTGATGGCTATAGGAGTTATAATGAGTAAAAATATGCATCGCTGTTACTTTTCTGGGTTAAGGCAGTTGTGAAGGAGTGTGACAGTTTGTTTTTTTGTGTTTGCTATGGATCGTATCCTTATCCTTCAGGAACATATGCATTTTTATTTCTGAGTGAATCCTTAATGGAAATTTTCGATGGTAATTCTTCTCCATAAAAAGTGTCGATAGGGTGCAAGATTTCTATCACTTGTGTGCCGTGGAATTGAAAATGAATCGCTATCATGATAATGCTGTGTAAGATATTCTGAATGAAAAAGTCGTGGAGCCTGATGTTGTGAGGAATGCTGTGTGTGAAGGTGGGTGCGGGCTGAATAATGTCTTTTTATTGCGCAAGTTTTCTCTGGTTGACTTCATGCTATTATAGTCTTTGCATTTTTTGATCGCTTTAAGAAAAGTCGTTGGTGTGGTGAGTTTTAATAGAAACTTGGCCTCCATTATTTCTGGCACGGGTTGCAGGTTAAAAGTGACTAAGTATGGTTTTTATCTAAGAAAAATGTTAATCGATGCATTCGTATGAAGACGTGGTCTGATAATGTGTGGAGTATGTGATTAATAGAAAAAACCATTGTTAAGAAGAATGGGCTGTTCATTGTAATCGTTGTGAAGGAAGTGTAAGAAGTGTTGTGTTAATGTTTTTACTTACTCTTAGAATGGGCTGTTTAATGAAATGCTGTTCTTCAAATTTGGCCCTAAAAGCAATATTCAGTCTTTATATTACTTAGCGTGTTCATGGGTGCTGTGTGAGTTTATTTGGGCAGAGACGTGGAGTCCAAAGTTTGAAATCTGGAAAGAATACAGAAATTTCAGAGTCTGAACGGAGTTTTATATTCAAGCATGATTGTATCAGTTGATGTAAAGACCATATTTCAATGTCATGTATCAATGTTGCAGTGTTGTGATAATCTTCTGTGAGTTGGTGCTCACTCTTGTAATCTGGGTTGGTGCCCATCTGTTGTTAGTGAAAGTTATTGATCTTCTGTGGTTTTCTACCCGAAAGGGTTTCCCATGTGAAATTGGTGTTCTTCTTGTTCATTGTTGCTCTTGCTGTTCTGATTTCCGATTCATAAGGTTTCAAGTGTTAAAAGGTTAAAATACTGATTCACCCCCCCCTCTCAGTATTTTCTATGTGCTCTTCACAAATCCCCATCTGTGTTACAAATAACAAATCCAGCCCCAATATTCCTTGGGTTTACCTTTAGCCACCCTATCAAAATTCATTTTTGCACCTTCATGTGGCTGTTTCCATTTAACAAAGATCGAAGGTATTCTTTTCACTAGAGCTAAGTCTTATTTCTATGCCGCACCACCAATCTTGTACAAAACTTATAAGGGTCATAATACTTGAATGATATTTTAGAGAGATTTGATTGTATGGTTGCAACCTCAAAGACCCAATCTTCCACTTTGAAGTGCCTTTCACTTCAATGTTGATCAAATTGTTCTTTCATTTTGTTTTGTTTCATAGTTAGATTCCTCTTGAGCCTATTGAGGTTGGTGTTGAATGTGACCTTAAATAGAAAAACCCTTCAGTTGTAGTTTCAAGGATGAGGTGATGTATGGTAGTTTGTACCTACGAATTGCTTTAAATGGGGATATTTGTGAAAATGTACACAAGGAAGTGTTGTAGGATATCTGTTTCTTTGATGTATCCTACCAAAGTACAGATTAGTTGAATGCACCCCATAATTTGTATTTTCTTCCTAGGGATCTGTGTTATGACTTCATTTCAAAATATTGAATATTTACTTGACAAAATATTATCTATAATTTGATATGTATAGACTTTAAGATGATGTTGTATTTCGCTCATAGTATGAAATTTATTGATGCATATGCAAGTGAATTGTACATTCATTTTATTAAAGCAACAGAAAAAACATTTATTCAGTAATGATTTATTTGGCTGGATATACAAACTTAAATCATATTCTTTTGTATTGTTAATTTTTTTCATGCAAAACCATTGATGTATTTAATTTGCTGTTTGGGCTGTTGACATGTATAATGTTTACCACTATTTCAATTGTATATTAAATAGAACTAATTTTATGGCCCAATAAGATATATGATTATCACATTGGTTCAACCGGATTCCTATACCTAAAATGAGGCCAAAGATTCCCAAGCTTATTCTGTTCTACAAATAGATTGACAGTCTGAGTGATAGAAGGAACATGTAATAAAAATATTAAATGCCACCAATGAAAGAATATTATGTGTAACTAATTATGGTATAGTATTCTGGCTTACATTTCCAGTAAGTAAAACATGCTTTCTTGTTTACAGATCTGGGATCCATTGTTTCAGCGATCACATATGCCTATCATTTAAAAGCAATAACTAAGAGCAATTTGTTATGCCCAATTCCAATCATCAACATGAAACGAGCTGACCTACCATTGTTTCCAGAGGTTAAATGGTTGTTTGAGTCATGTTGCATTGAACAAGCCTCTTTGATATTTATTGACGAGGTATTGCTCTTGAATATACGTAATTCTGAGAAGTCTATTGAATCTTTTAGAAAATATTATGTTAATCTTGTTTTTTTTACAGTGCAATTACCTTATAATGTTCAAACTGATAAAACCATGCTTCAGATCAATCTTTCTTACTATAATCAGTTTGGAAGCCTAAAAATGGTGCTGGTCAACACTCAATCAGTATCAATCACTCAGGAGGTAATCTGCCAGTTGCATTACTATAAGTCAGTTGACAAATAACCGAGAATCTTCCCTTAAGAGTTGGCTTGTTAGTGATGCCGTATCATTAATAATTGAGACCATAATTGTAACTTTGCAGATGTATAAGGATGCTACTGTTGAAGTTCTCAACTGCAAGCAGGTTGTATATTCTATCACTACTATTACTTTTTTATATCACATGGAACTTTTGAATAAAGTTATTTAAAAGAAATTGACAAAATTGTTAATCCTGTGAAGAAAAACATGAGACCTCTCAATGAAAATGACCATGCATACATATTATGATTTATAAATCAGGATACTTATATTTCTCTGACAGATCTATTGTATCTATCCCTGGGTAAACATTGTTAACATTGAATAGGTACAAACACTATCCTGAAAATGTTTTGAGGTAAAATTTTATTATTATTTGGTGAGAAGTATTTTGATTGGATAACATTTCCATAATTTTTATAAAGAATAAAAGCATCCTTTTCTATTTTCTTTTATTGTTGCATACAGCACATCAAGAAGTCGTAATAATAATGAAAAATTAAACCTAGCTGTTCATTCATGTGTAATGCTGCTATGAAATTATAAATTTACAAACCATGCAAAAGGCAAGTTCAAGATATGTTTCAATTTTGTTTCTCCCTCTCATACCATTGATGGGTTGCAGAGTTGTTTTCCAGTTACTGATTGCAAGTAACATTACCTTTTTCTAACAGATGGCTTCATGCTGTACATTTGTAGCCGAAAATTTTGTGTTGTCTTCACCAACTACTTTGGCTGGGCATGGCCTTAGTCGACTTCTGGTATTTATTTATCCTGCTTGTATCAATTCATTCTTTGTGCACTACTCTGGTGAACTGGAAAATATTGATTAAATCAAGTGACCTCTGCAGCTGGCAGGAATACTGCTGGATACAGCAAATTTGACTAGTCCTCAATGTACAGAAAAGGATAAATGCATGGCAACATTGTTGATCAAAGGAGCTCGCCAAACTGGTTGCAATGGGTTTTTCCTATTATGTGTGTGGCAACTCTATGTTTCTTAACATCAGGAATTAACATAGAATGGGCTCCTGGAATGTGTTTTGTATTTATAAGCATAATTCTTATCATTCATTAATCATTAAAATTGGTAGCTGGTTAATAAAATAGTGCATTGTATGTTATATGGATATGCTACATATTATCTGGAGATGATGTTTTACTATGTCTTGCACAGTTGCACTCTTTCCATTGGTCTCATCTAGAAACAAGTTAATGCACAAACTTGCTTCCCATATATTATATATATTAAGGCTACAATTATTGTCTTATAACTTTAAAAGCTTTCTTACAATTGAAACATCTTTCTAAAAATTCAGTATATTCAAGTTTTTTAGTACAAAACAACATGGATATTTCCAATGTTATGCCAAAATTAGTGTTGCAACAATCTGGAGATCATAGAAATTAAAATCTCATGTATAATGAGAATAAAGCATGGTGTCTCTGAAATTTATAATGTTGTTGGGAATAGGGAGGGCTGGATTCTTTAGTTAGAAGTTTTATATGAAGCAAATCAATTCAAGCAATTCCTCTCTTTGAAGGTTCAAATAGCAGGTTGCCTATAATCTAGTTGGAATTTGGCAATCCTCTAATTCAAAATCCTATGTTTTATAGGAGTTGAGTTTATGAATAACTATTAGATACATAAGTGCTTTGATTAACCTTTCCCTTCCGCCACCAAGCTGGAAATTTTATACTGAACTAAACAAGTAAAAAATTATTTCTGTCTTATTAGGTCCAACAAATAGGTAGTGTTGTGACCTATTTCACACATTGCCCCATTGCAAATGGGGACCCCCAGTTCTTTTGGGGTCAAGTGGAGAATTTGAACCCGTTTATGTGCCTAAACGTCATGGAAGTGTTCGGTTGGTGCGAAAGACGAGGACCGCTTGTCATGTCGGTCATTTCTGACACTTACTATTTTTTAGGTTTTTTGTTTTTTTTTGCTTTTTGCTTTTTTGATTTTTGGCACTTTTGGACCATTCTGGAGTTCCTATTTTTTAGGGATGCTTTTTGCTTTTTTCTATTTTTGGAAAAGTTTCTATTTTGAGGTCCCACTGATCATGAAGTCAACACGTCTCCAGATTGAGAGAAATCAATAGGAAAATCAAGGTAAATGGTAAAAAATTGATGAAAAATCTCAGAGTTTGAGAAGCTTGCCCATGAGAAGGAATGGCAGACATAGTCCCAAGTCCGCCCTTCCCTTATGCAAGCCAACGGAAGGCACTGGCACGCTAAGCATGAAGTCCGCCATGTCTTGGGAAGATATGAAGTCTGCCCTTGGAAGGAGGAGCCTCAAAGACCGCCATGTCAAGGAGAAGTCCAAGTCCGCCCTTGGAAAAGTAAAAGGCTAATTGCGCCCCTGTCAAGGAGAAGCCCAAGTCCGCCCAACTTTGGAAGAGGAAAATTTTCTAAGGCATTGATGAAGAATACGCCTAGAGAGAGAGGTGACCAAGCTAGAATGAAGTTCACTCCTTAGCATGATGAAATAAATTTCTAAGGCACGAAAGAAAGTATGAATGGCAAGGCAAGTTTCGAGTCCGCCCCTCTCAGCATGAAGATATTTTCTAAGGCATGGACAAAATTACAAAATGGTAGAGAAGCCTCCAAGTCCGCCCAACCCAGAAGGAGAGAGAAAATCAAAATTTGAACTAAGTATGAACATATGGAGAAGCCTGAAGTCCGCCCAAGGAGTTGAAAACTGGCAGAGAAATCATGAAGTACGTCTTGGCTAGACAGAATAAATCAAATGAATGGAAGATTAAATATTTAGCCACAGACAAACAAATCTGGCCAAGTATCAATATTTTAACGGGTTGGAAATTTAATATTTGGATATTTTTAATTATTTTCCGACACTTTGGGAAATTTATCTAATATATTCGATGTCTGGAGAAAATGAGAAATAACTTGGAAGAATAATTAATTTGCCTTGGACGAAATTAAATTTTGCCGCAATTCGAGGATTAAACGGGTTGGAAACTTAAATTTAATGATTAATTTAATATTTTCCAACAATTTTAAGTGTTCAACACTTAGGCAAAATTTTAAAAGGAAAGAAAATCTGAAGATGGCGCCTGGATAAAATTAGAAACTTGCCTCAAGGATTTCGAAAAAGATTAGAAACTTGCCAAATGAGGAGAAGAAAAGAATTCTAAAATTAAAAAAAACTCAAGAGAAAGAAAGCAGTTACCAAGGAAAATCGCACTTCTCAGCCATATAATGAGTTTCAGCAACTCATTCTTCACAAGTTTGGTTGAGAAGAAGCTTAGCTCTCTCAAATCTGCAAGAGGTAAATTTTGGAAGAAGAAATATTGAGAGCAACGTTGATTTTCCTCAGTAGAAGAGATAATTTTAAGCTGGAGGGCGTGATTTTTGAAGAAATAAACTATTTCTTGGCTGAAAGGCTTAATTCTCAGCAAGTTGGTGCGCCTTTTTTATTAAATTTTCAGAAGTTGGAATTAATTCACAGCCAGAAGATATTCTCGAAGGTTTGAAAATCAATCGGCTTGGCTCTTCTATTCTTTTCCGATCTTTTGTAGTTATTCCAGCACAAGATCTGTCAAGCACTTAGTGAATTTCTCCACTTTCAGCTTCCTTTTTCGCAGAAATTCATATTTTAAAGAAGCTGAAACTATGAATTTATCAGATAAAATCCCGGAGTAACCAGATTTTGAAAGATATTTTATTAATGTTAATTATTTTTGTATTTGTAGGTTAATGACCACCCGGGGAGAACCATCCAGACAAGCACAGATGAAATTTGCAAGTAAGGGGCTGCAGCCGGAGTCCAAGATTAATTCAAAATGGAAAAATGTCACGGACACCAACCTCAGACACGTCGACTTCAAAGAATTCAAAAGGAGGATGTACCGGCATGACGGATTCCTACCAACTCCCATTGCCAGACGGATGATGAGGAACGAAATTGTTCAGGCTACCGGATTCCCACCTGTAGTTGAGTGTGCCGAACTGATGGTAGAGTGCGCCCTTCACTATAATGCACAAGACAGGCAAATTGTTGCGCCTGACGGGAGGATACTAGCTCACCTCGGGGAGTTAGCCATACAAGAAGCCTTTGACATCCCAACATATCACATAACTTCCTACAGAACTAAGGAGGATGCAAATAAATTATATGATGAAAAACTTGACCTCTGTGTTGCAAATATTAATAAATCATGGTTGGAGAAACCAAGAGCTTCCGCCAAGAAGATGCCCAAGAAGCTACTGCGCACAGACTTTAAAGAAGATTACAGAGACATCATCATCTTGCTGAATAGAATAGTTGGCAATCCTCAGGGCGTGCCTTTCGAAACATGGATGTACTACTTCATTGAGGAAATCATTGAAGGAGCAAAGATGTTCAATTGGTCTCGTATGATAAGCAACAACCTCCATGAGCAATTGGTCAATCTGGAAGAGACAAAGACATTTTACATGAGTTCCTACATCATTTACATGCTGGCTAGGACGTACCGATATGCAGGCTTGATTTGCAAAGGCGTGGTCGACAGCGGAGAGAATGAGCTGAAGTCCTATGACTGCTATCCACAGCTGCAGCTAAGTGAGAAAACCCATTTTAGACGGGCACATGACGCCTTCCTCATGTACATAACAAGAATACTTCAAGGAGGAACGCACCAAAGGCTTACTCACGAAGCCAAGAGTTTGATCGACAAATACGGATCTTGGTTCATCCAGTACCCAAGGTACACGTATATCAGAGTCCAAGGATTCATTGGGAATCCCTACAGATTGCTCATCTTTCTTGCCAGCAAGATGGTCTTACTTGAGGTACTAAGACAGTTGGAAGAGTATCAGAGCTTCCAGAGAACAAAACAGAAGGTAGCAATTACTTTCCCCTTTTTGATTGGGAACATGCTGGAATCATGTCCATCGGCACAAGCAGCTGAGAGTGCCAGGTTGGAGATATAGCTGTACCCGTTCGCTACATATCATTCTAGAGGAAACTTTGACCCGCATCATCATATCAAGACTGTGGATGAGAGAAAGTACATGCATAGAGTTGAGTTGGAGGACTTCTGCGAAGATGCTGCGGACGAATACGAGGTCAGACGAAGGCTATGGTCCAGACTGCCGGTGAGCTTGATCAAGACGACTGAACTTTGTCGAGTGCTTGATCAGCTCGAAGATGATGGAGAGAAAGTACAACCACACTTTGACGAGAGTTGGCCTCTGCTTGCTGTAAAATGGTCAGAGCCCGAACATGCAGATTTGAACACATTGATGAGGCTAGTAGTCAAATACTCTCAATGGTGGGTCGACTGACAGGTTCAGGAGCTGAGGCGAAGGAAGGTGACGCTTACCTATGATAGGTTGAGCGAGATGGAGTCTTACTCCTCAAATGCGGAAGCGTCTCATGGCGTAGAGTTGATTGAAGCCACTACATCTAGGAAAAGGAAAGAAGTAGCTGTGGACAAGGAGCCTGTTCAGAAACAATCAAAGATAGAGCCTTCACGCTCTGCCACGTCTAGGAACATTTACGAGATATTGGCCACCATAGATGATTCATTGGCCAACATTGGAAACCCTCCAATTCTCGAGGAGAATGTGGAGCACATTCAGCTGGATAATGATCAGCCACCATCAGCCACCAGAACATAAATACTTGAATCAGATGATGAGATTGGCGCCCAAAATGATGATTTTTTAGGAGGGAATGATTTCAGCCCTCAGAGGAATTTTGGATGCTCTGAATGGAGAAAATGTGCAAGAGGAAGATGGCATAGAACAACTCACGATTCCTGACTGGTTGAAGGAGAGAATGAAGATACAGGCACCAGTCGAGACATAGGAAGAGAACGATCTTGTAGATTTCTTAGCCAGACTTGAGCAAGTTTCAGTCAAGAAGCGGCTAAGAAGTTTTCCACTATATAGAGAGATGAAGCTGGCAATCGGTTTTTGCAGATTGCAGTGCGAATAGTGGACAAGCCACAGGAGGATATAGCTCCACATGAATATGTTGTCACTACCATCGACTTGGGTCCAACCACAAAGGGCCAAGAAGTTGAAGATCTGGACAACTCAGTGTCCACTATCAAGTCAAGGTTGGCAAAGGAAGTGACAAAGAGGAAAGAATGCCAGAAGGAGATTGAGCGCTTGAAAGAATACATACAACATTTGACCAAGCTGCTTGATCAAGATAATACAGTAGCTCCGCTCCTCCCGAATCCTTCACAAGAAGCAGCTAAGGACATGGAAGAGGACATGGTCACAGCTAGAGAAGCCAAAGAATGGATAGTGGTCAAAGGCGCAAAAGCAAATACATTCCTGGAAAGGTTGACATGAGTCTACGGTCATACCACCTCATTACTTTCTAGACTGGCTGCCTTGGCAGAAATGTGGGATGGTCTTCCGGATATATAGGAAAGAATAATTCCATGCCTTAGAGTTTTGAAAGGGGTCCCGAAGCAGGAGCTGATTGACGAAGACATCATAACAGTAGGCGCAACTTATGATTTTCATACTTGGTACTGGGCTTTGACAGCACAAAGTGAGGTCTTGGAAAGGATGAAGGCTGATGGAATCAGCATGGAAGAACAAGTTAAGGGGATCCAAAACAAAATCTTCAGCATGACTGCCGACATGTTAGACAGGGAGGTTATATGGGAAAATGATTTACATTTGGAAGGTTTGAAGAATACAGTTCAAGAAAACTTCTCTTCTATCACGGGCCTATCTTAATACAGAACTGGTTTAGAACGGCGAACTTCTTAGCCATCCGAGAGGTCTTTGTGAGGATTGTGCTAAAATGGGAAGACATCTTTGCTAGGTGTGCCGAAGGGTTGGACGGGCTAGAGTTTAGGATCAGCATGCTCCCACATGTCACTATGGAGGAGATTGTCACGATTGTGTCGAGATTCATCGAACACACGGCATGTCGAGAGGATAGGGATGTACTTCCTTGAAAGTAGCTCTATGCGCTACCTCACCCTTGGTCAACTCATTGTTCACTGATGTTAATTGAGAAACCCTAATTACGGTATATTTGATTTAATCTTGGCCATTGGCTTGTTTTAGTCTAGGCCACTCATTTATTTCTGAAACTCTATATAAAGTTGCGTACTCTCATTTTCAATTTGTGAAGTGAGTAGTATGAGATTGTTGCATTATGCCATTTCCATTAATAAGAGCTCTTATGCATGATTTGCTTAGAATCACTTTTATTTTCAAGTGGTGTGCGTAAAGTTAGCCTGAGCTCTTAAATTGTGGATGCTTAACTTCGGTTTGAATAATTATTAATTCAGACATGAAAATTATTATCACCTCCGTTGAAGATTGCACCCACTTTGTGCAGTTGTCCCAGGGAGGCGAAACAAAGTGTGGTTATTCCAGTTTCATCTAATCATTGTCGTCTCTCGAGTTCTTAGGCATAAATTAGGGTCTTAAACCCTTATCTTTTTTTCATTCTTTTTTGGAAATCTTAATACCCCAATAGAAAGAGCATTCAATGACAAAACCGTCTAAGTCTTTAACTTGTGAAAAATTTCTAATGTAAGTCCCTTTGTGATACCAGCATATCATAATGCCCATTGATCTTATCCACGTGTCATGACCTGACGAAAGAAACCTTGGAGTTGCTATATGATCTTCTATGCAATCTTAGCATATGCAACAACTTTGTTCAAGAGAGGATAGAATGTCTTTGGGCATTTTATTCTGTGTTGGGTGAGTATTAAAACGCACACCAATAGAATTGGTACTAGAAGGAGGGCTGGACAGAGAAATTCTTTTGCAACGAAGGTTTGAACTGAGTGTTGTTATATGCTCGCCTCCTCCTGACGCACCGACAAAATTGGCGCTAGAAGGAGGGCCTTAGGCACAGAATTGTTGTTACCACATGAGTTCCCATTTGACGTACCCCTTGAACAACCGGAACAAGGACAGACAAATATCCTTGGTCAGTTACATTCACTAGCTTGGAAGACCTAGACAGATAACACCCAATTTAGACAAACAAGCTGTGTCCTTGCTCGAGAAGAAGAAAAGGGAAAATACATTGAAGGAGCTATTCAAAGGCACTTGATAAGGCAAAAGGTCAATCGTTTGAAACAAGCTTTTGACTATATAGAACAAGCAGTCGCCTCTGGCTCATCTTCAAGATCAGGCCTCACCCGTACGATTAAGAATGGTACTTTGTAGCAACATTCCTAATCTTGGACAAGAACCTAATCCAGTTTTGCATCCTGACTTAGCCTTCCACGACGAACAAGAAGACGTTATCACCGAATTGTACAGCTTATCGTGGAAGTTGAAGTGGAACGCGCTTGACTGGATGCGTATGCGCTTTGTTCTTGAAGAAGAAGAAGAAATAGCTCAATGTATTGAATTTCATATTCAACAAGATTTGCTCGTCCAAAGATTTGAAGCTCTTCAATGACAGCAAGTGAACCAGCCAACCCCAGAAGCAACTCTGGCACCGCCTCGACAAGCTTAAGGAAGGACACACTAGATCGAATCAATTCCTTTTCTCCCGACAAATTTCAAAGGATTACTAGATCAACCCCAAACTCGTTCAAAGAATTTGTGGAGCTATCGCCACTGAAGCATTTCAGGGAGGAACATTGAGTACAGTTAATCTTGGTGAAGAGACATCAGACGAGGAGGATGTTTTTGGTTTCTTCCAAGCCTCACCACCGAGCACTCCAGTTCTAGGAGCCGTTCCATTTGATAATCAACAAGTTCTCGTCCAACCAGTTCAGCTGGCATAGCCAATCCAACCAATCCAAGCAAATCAACCGAATGTTCCAATGGCGTGGCGTCCTGCTAACGCGTCTCCCATGACGTTTGCCGTTTACCATGATATGCCAAAAAATCTAGAATATTTTTGTTCCAAGTTTCATAGTGGCAACCTGAGCCACACTGTAGATGAACACCTTAAACTTTTTGAAGACCTTCAAAATAGAGACATCTAGACAGAAGATGTTGCGTGCCGATTGTTTCCTTACACCTTTGGCGATCAAGCATCTTACTGGTATATTCATTTGCCAGCTAACTCCAACACCAATTGGCGGGAGATGAAATCTGCCTTCTTGGAAAAATTCAGGGTGCCAATTTCAACAACCGATTTATACAGACAGTTTGTGGAAGTGAAAAGACAAGAGCACGAGCCAATCAGTACGTTGAATGACAGATTTCAGAGGGCATACACGAGATTGCGAGATCCTTATAACTTGGACAATGCTGCAACGCTACCCATTTATTATGAGGCCTTAGATCATTTGACGTCCATTTTTGTAAAGTCTAAGACTCCAGCCCAGACCAACCTAAAGGAAGCATATGCTGCAACAGTAATAGCCAGCAATGGTCTAGGAGTGGGTATTGCCCCAGGTCCGCTTCATTATTTGGGGAATTCAGCTTCCCAAAATCAATTACAAGACATCAATCATGCGTTGGCTCACTAGGCACCCATGATGAACCCAGTTCTTGCTAGTAGCAATCAATCGGTTGCTCATCCAGGAGCTCCAATGTCTCAAGTACCGCTGTCGCAACCAGTATACCTCCAGAATGTGACAACATCAACCGGAACTCAAGGAGAAAAAGAGGAAATGAAGGAGTTAATCGACTAAGTTAAAAAGTTGTCGATCGAAGTCACCTATCTTAAGGGTAAGACAAGCCACATGCAAAATTTTCAAAGAAATTATCAATCACCACAAGGGAACCACCAAATTCAAAGTCATTCCGGATACACGAGGGATAACCAGAACTACCAAGGGAATAATAAAGGGTTCCAAAACAACAATTCAGGCTTCCAAAAGAAGACCTGGAACACAAGACCTAACAATGGTACTGCGCCATCTCCCTTAGATAATCCACCTATAGACAACCGTCCCACAGATAAAGTATTCTTGGCCAAAGCAACATTACGAGGTTGGTGCCGATTACACAACACAGACCAACACTCCGAGTTACATTGCCGCGAATTCCAAGTAGCGACAGATATATTCAGAAGTGAAAGAAGAAATTCAGAGGCAGAAGATCCTCCAGTAACTAGATACGAACTAGTTCCCGCGCCAAGATATGACCAGGCCCTTGTAATTGAGAGCAGAAAATTTTCGTCTTAGGAATACCCACAATATCACCTTGGTGAAAGATTTCCACCCGCATCGACGAATGGTCCAGTAGAAGCATTACAATATGTAATGTCCCCTTATTAGAGACATAAAATGCATAGATTAAATTTTTGAATTTAAAGATGGTTTGACATAGCGGAATGAAAGTTGATGGAATAAGATAAATGAAATGCATTATTGTCAACTAACATAATATGATATGACTTATTACTCTTGATTGGAATAGATCTTTGCTTGGTCTCCACTTTCCTAGCATCATTGGATGGTAGAATGACTGTGCAAAGGGCGCGTGAACAATCTCAAAGGGGACTCCCTCAAGGTGTTCCACCCGTCTTGGGACCGTCCTCCAGAGGACCGAATTACCCGCCTTTCCCTCCACAAACTCCCTATCCTTGCTGAGTGCTAGCGAACGGAGTTGTTTTGGCTTGGATCTATCCTTTGAGGTTAAGTCACAATCGCTTAGTGAGACACAATAATTGTTGTAAGCAATCATTGTTACGTAATTGTATAGAATACTATATAAGGATCTACATAAGAATCTATATATAATTATTCCTAATTGATTGACCATAATTACCTTTGCATGAATATATATTGATCAATTATCGAATGTTAATATCTACATCAATATCTTTATCAATATCAAATATTAATATATTTATCAATTAATATCGTAAGTTGATCATTTATCAATTCTTAATATATTTATCAATCATTAATATTTGCATTCATAACATATTTAGCAAATGTTATTTTCGAAATATATAAAGTACTTATCACTGCTGATTTAGAGTTATGAGAATACTCACCTAATATTTACCACTTCGATCTGCAGAAACCATTTCCTCCTCTCCTCTCTTGTTTGGAAATCTCCTTTTATTCAGAAACATATCTCAAATTTTATTTATTTTTATATATCAGATTTATTTATTTTCCATTCTATAATTCCAGCCTGCTGTATTTCTCAGCTTGTTTTCTATTCTTCTTTTTCCCCTTCATACACTCTCAGCAATTACCTCTTATACCCTTTCAATGGATACTTCTTTAGTGAATGGATATGACTCTTCATAACATGCTGTCCTTAACAAACAGATCGCACTCCTTCATAAATTAAATCGCACCCCTTTGTAAATGGAAATTGTGGCTTTAGTAAATATTTTGTCTTTATTCACAATTTGTCCTTTTGTTACTTTTGTCTTATACCTGGTTCTATCTCATTCATTAAACAATTTGTCTTCTTCCTAAACTCCCTCAATATTATAAACACTTGATATAATAATACTTAGAAAATCGCTGGAATATAATGTATATATATATATATATTTTCTTATTTTTAATACATTTATTTTTATATTAATTCTTTATATATATATATATATATATCTTAATATTAGTTTATTTATTTATTTTAGTATTTATATATTATTTTATTTTAACGTATTACACTTACAATCTTCAATTTATTGATATGTTATGTATCTCACTTTATTATAATATTTAGTATTATAATATTATATTAAATATTTATAATATTATCTTTGATAATTATAAATATCAAAATGTTTTCAATATGCATTTTTTTTTATGTTATTTCCGATGCTTTATATCTCAATGTTAGGTTTTCGGGGGACACGACACAATATCAAGATGAACCAGAAATTTACACCCCAGCTAGCCAACCAACCTCAATCAATGGGTATAGTTTCCCGCCATTACACAATAGCGTATTGGTGGAAGGAATGAGAGAAGTACAAGCATTTCAGCAGATGTCTGGAAACCCGCCAAGGGTATACCAGAGGAATGTTTGCCAAAACGAACCCTTGACTTCGTCTATTCCTCCAAACAATTTTCAGACTCTGCCAAATCCAAATGCTACTAATGTGCCACCTCCTCCGAGAGATTCTCCGGAATATCGTTAGCAGAACGTCCAATCAAATGGGACAAGACAAGTTGTCGTTCCACAAGTAGAACAAAGGCGACAAGCGAACCCTCTGGTGGAGCAGGCACAGGCTCAGACAAAAGATCATTCCAGAGAGGAGTTAAAAAGATTAAGCTCATATGTATTGGAAGAGTTTAAGAAGATAAACATTAGCTTGCCTTTAATGGAGCAAATGAGAGTTCCCGAAATTCGGGAAACACTGTTGGGCAGTTTAACAGAAGCTATCGGCCCAAGGAACATTCCACAAAATATGCCAAATAGAGGAGCATTCAACGCTCCAGCTACCACAAATGTCACTGAATGGGAGGTATCAAGCAATGTATTTGATGTGCCACAAACCCAGACTCCCTCAACAAGCCCCAGTCAGAAGGACATGGCACCGGAAGAAGTTCTTATAGATTCCAATATATTTCAAGAAGTTCTGATTAACGGATTGCCACATAATCCGAAGAAGCCGAAATGTGTCTCTGGAGCACAAAAGGAAAAGAGTCAAAATGTCAGCAACCTAGACAAACACCCGATAGTCTTCTACCAGGGAAAAGACGAGCCAACCCCATTTCTGCTATCCGTTCGAATATTTGGCAAGATGTTACACAATTGCCTAGTGGACTTTGGTGCCTCAAGCAACGTAATGCCGCTAGCTGTCTGTCAAAGGTGAGGACTTGTACTTGGGAGAACTAACAAGAAAGTCACCCAATTGGATAAAACAAAAGTCCTGATTATGGGAGAATTAAATAATATCCACATGCAACTAGCAACAAACCCAAGAATACAGAGTTGTATCGACATCTCAGTTGTTGATATTCTAGATGGGTACGACATGCTTTTGAGCATAGATTGGACAAGAAGATTAAACAGATATATTTCCACAGACTTTTCTCATATGTGGCTACCTTGGAAAGGAGTCCCTAACCAGATCAAGATTGACATTACGCCAAGACTAAGACTAATGATCACCGAGTATGGTGAGAACAACGAAATATTTTTTCTCAAGATTGATTTAGGTTCTTACAGGCCTAAAGTAAATGAAGTATTGATGTTGCATTGATCGAACCAGGAGATCAACGAGACGATCGACTCTACTGGGGCCCTTGTCGAAGAATACCAAGATTTTCAAAACAATGACAAAGGGATGTTTGAAAATTTCAGGAACTTTGTCCTAAGGAGTGTTCAGTTGAAAGCGGAATTACACGAACACCTCCACATTCATGATTTATTGTTACCGAATTGGTGCCGGATCCACAATACTGCACATTCCGAGTTTGTATGCAAAATGTGCCACAAAGCAGTGGAAGAAGTATGGAGAAGTATTCCACAGGCATTAAGTCCTTCATATAACGAAGAGGTTGGCCACGCAAAGGGCTCTACCTTAGTCATAATACAAGAGATTGAGCAAGAAGGAAACATGGAAACATCTCCTCTGCCTCCTCCACAGCAAGAACAAATTTGGTCCCTAAGGTTCGATGGATCTCGATCCAAGAAAGGAGCTGGAGCTGGTTTTGAGTTGATCAGTTCAAGAGGAGAGGCATACCTCACCGCTCACAGACTAGAGTTCCCTTGTACAAATAACGTGGCATAATATGAATCATTGATTCATGGATTACTGCTGGCACTAAGGAAAGGGGCAAAAGTCTTACATGCTCTTGGAGATTTTGAAATCGTTGTGAGGCAGGTGAGAAAGCAATATGTTTGCCATGATAAGAGACTGGCTCGCTAACGCAATAGAGTGTGGGATGTCATTGAGAGCTTTGACACTTTCAATATTCAATCTGTGAATCGGTCCAATAATCAGGTCGCAAATTCCTTGGCACAAGCAGCCAGCTCATTGGAGCCACTAGCCATGGACGCCATAAGCCAGTTCACAATGGAACTTTCATCGATACCATCCATCCTAGATAATGTTACAAATTTTCAGGTCTTCGAAGATGATGACCACATCCTTGAATTTTTAACTAGTTCGAATATTTTTGCTACACAAGTCATTGACGAGGAAGAGATACAAGAAGTTGAGATCGATGTCGATGGCATTCTGAACCTAAAGACTAACATCATTCCAAGGGGAATGATACAATTGGAACAAATATTCAACCAAGATCAAATCCACGAGGTAAGAAGCCCAAGGATTGAAGGTGACCAATATGAAAGAGTGAACTTGGGAACTGAAGAGGAAGTCAGGAACGTATGCATAGGTAAAGCTTGCACACCTAGAGAAAGGGCTGGAATAATCCAGAATGTGATGGAATTTGCGGTATCATAGCTTGGAGCTATGAAGACCTAAGAACCTATGACACCTCTATCATCACGCACACTATTCCTCTCAAGCCCGAAAGTAGACCATTCAGGCAATGTCAAAGGCCAGTTAATCCACTATTGGAACCTCTCATCCATCAGGAGGTCAGGAAGTTACTCTAAGCTGGAATTATATTCCCAGTGCGCCACTCAACGTCGGTCACCAACCTGATTCCCGTTTGAAAGAAAAATGGGGAAATAAGGCTGTGTGTGGACTTTCGAAACTTGAATCGGGCCTCGGAAAAGGACAACTACCCTTTGGCATCACTGGATGAAGTCTTACAAATTGTAAATGGGTCGCGAATGATGTCCTTCTTGGACGAATATTCTGGATACAACCAACTGTTGGTGGAGTATGAAAACAGATTGAAAACGACCTTCACCACGAAATGGGGAACTTTTGCTTACAAAAGGACGCCCTTCGGGCTGATTAACGCGGGAGCCACATTTTAGAGGGCCATGGACATCACCTTTAGGGATTTGATTGGAAAGTGCATAATTATCTATATGGATGACCTGACAGTATTTTCAAAGAAAAGAGAAGACCATATAGAAGAATTAAGGAAAGTGTTCAAAAGATGTCAAAGGTATGGGATTTCTTTAAATCGCAAGAAGTGCATATTCGAGGTCACCGAAGGCAAATTATTGGGTCACTTGATCACGGAAAGAGGAATTCTAATCGATCTTGAATGTATCGAGGCAATTTCCAGAATTAACTTGCCTACTAGCTAGAAGGAATTGAGATCTTTCTTTGGGAAGATCAACTTTGTCTGAAAATTTATCACTGGCTTTGCCGAGATAGTAAAACCATTGAATGAGATGCTAAAGAAGGATGGTAAGATGGAATGGACATCACTAGCGAAGCAAGCCTTTGAAGAGATCAAGCAGGCCATAGTTGATGCTCCCGTCCTGGTTAGTCCAGATTATACAAAGCCGTTTTATCTATATTCCTTTGCATCAGAACATTCTTGTGTTGCGATACTTACTCAGAGAACAGAAGAAAAGGATGAACATCCCATAGCATTTATGAGTTCACCCCTTAGGGATGCTGAATTGAGATACCCTAGTATTGAAAAGCAGGCCTACGCACTGGTGAAGGCCATTAAGAAATTCAGGCATTATATCCTGAGGAGCAAGGTTTTTGCCATTGTACCAGACATAGCTGTTAAAATGCTCCTTATGCAGAATGACCTAGGAGAGAGAAGAGGAAAGTGGGTAGGCACTATCCAAGAATACAATATTGAAGTGCAACCAATGAAGCTAGTCCGAGGATAGGCTTTGACTCAATCAATGGCCATAGAGGGACTCGACTTAGTACAATAGACATACGTGCTAACAAACACTTCCCCAGAAGAGTGGTACTATGACATCACCGCATATCTAATAAACCGCAAGTACCCTGCACAGATGAATTCTGCACAGAAGCAAGCCTTCTGACTAAAATGCCAACGCTTCATGCTTCAAGGGTTAGTGATCTATAGAAGGAATCACGAAGGAATTTACTTAAGATGTGTTGGGAATGATGAAGCTAGAAGGATTATGGAACATTTCCATTCCAAGTTCGGAATAGGCCACAGAGGAAGTCAGGCGACTGCTTATCAAATACTTAGAGCAGGGTACTATTGGCCCTCCATTTTCAAAGATGCCTACCAACATGTCAAAACTTGTCACACCTGCCAGATCACTGCCACTCGAGAAAAGAATCCTGCCATGCCGTTGCAACCAATTACAGAAGTGAAGCCATTCGCAATGTGGGGTCTTGATTTTATTTGCATGATAAATCCACTGTCTTTGGCGCAACACCGATATATCTTTATAGGGACTGATTATTGTACCCGATGGTCCGAAGCGCAAGCACTAAAGAATTGTATGACAGATGCAGTAATCAAGTTCCTAGAAGAACATATTATCACAAGATTCAGTTGCCCCAAGGCCTTAGTGTGTGACAATGGTTCCGCATTCACTTCTTTGAAGTTTTCTAATTGGGCATTTGACTATAGGATCACTCTGAAGTTTTCCTCAAACTATTACCCTCAAGGTAATGGATTGGTAGAGTCAACAAACAAGAACTTGCTCAGTGTGATTAAGAAATTGTTGGATCAAAATCCAAGGGATTGGCACTCTCAACTTAGGTTTGCTTTGTGGGCAGACAGGACACGAGCTAACAAGTCATTGGGGACCTCTCCATACCACCTGGTCTATGGGCAAGATCCCGTATTTCCTATTAAGCTAAGGATTCCGACACTAAGATTTATGCAGGACTACTTGGACCTAGACGACAGAGTTCAGATCCGTCTGTCACAACTTTTGTTACTAGAAGAACAAAGAGATCATGCCCTTGAGAAGTTTGCAAAGCATCAAGGGGTCGTTAAGCGATGGTTCAATAGGCGTGCAACAATAAAGTCATTCAAAATCTCCGACTTAGTACTGTATTGGGACAAAGCGCATGAGCGGAGAGGGGATCATGATAAGTTTGATAATTTGTGGAAAGGACCTTATTAGGTTGTTGAGATATTGGGAGAAAACGCATTCAGGTTGAAGACTTTGACAGGGGAGTTAATCCTGTTGCCCGTCAATGGGCAATTCTTGAAACATTATTTTCGACCTCGAGTTCCAGAGTGGGACTTACCTGTATATAGTTAGTTTAGTTTCTTTGAGTTATGCTTGGTTTTCCTGCTTTGGCTTTGGTTAGTTTAGTCGTCTTTGCTTTCTTTGTTTGGTTTGTTTTTGTTTCCGTAGATTAGTTTGCTTTCGTTTTGGTGTGCTTAGGTTAGTTTGAATAAGAGGGATTCCCATTTTGCGAAAAGGGTGGTGTTGCTTACGCGCACACGTTGGATTGATCTCACACGGCTATGTTATAAATATTCTTTAGACAAATATTTGTGGAAAGCCTTCAAGTCCCAAGATTAGTTGTCTCTAAAGTATCCTCAGGTTAAGGTTAGTACTTAACTGGAAAGGGAATCGTCTATTATATCTTGATTTTAAATCTTGCAGTTACTACATCTTACACATTTAATAAGTTCTCTGAGTCACGATCATTTCCAAGGAGAAATCATGGTTCAACTAAAGAAAATAATCAAAGCCTTACTTCAACGCCACTATAATGCTCAAGCCCATGTGAGCTTCAATGCTTACAAGCCAAAGTGTAGAAATTTGAAGGGAAAAGAATATCAAAATAAGTGAAAAGAAAATGAGAAAAGATCAAAGCACTTGGCTACGGGTGTGTGGACATCTCTATAGGTGTACAATCAATAATACAAGAAAATAAATCGCCGGAAGTAGAGCAATCTCCGTGAGATTATAGAGATAACCTCGTCAGGGCTATGGACGCTTGCTGGTAGCGAGGCTCTATCCAAGAATGCTTTTGGAGTTAAGGCAGGTTACACAAGAAGGCGATGATCAAACCAAAGAAACTTAGTGTTCTTATGAGAAGGAAATGAACGCCAATGCACACACTCGTAACTGACGGATGAAAAATCTTGATAGAGTTTAGGATTCTTCTTTCATCTTAAGTACTTTTCTTAGCCAAGGGATAAGTTAGTTGGAATTAATCTAAGACTTCGGGTTTAAAATGGGTGCAGTCTTGGGAATGTTCAGGAACATTCCCAACGTGGAGTCGCCAAATGTTGTGACCTATTTCACACATCGCCCCATTGCAAATGGGGACCCCTAGTTCTTTCGGTCAATTTTGATACTTCCTAAATTTTAGGGTTTCCACCCCGAGCCCCTATTTTTTAGGGACCTTTTTTTGGCATTTTTAGCCCATTCTGGTCTTCCTATTTTTTAGGGGCTATTTTGAGAAACTTTCTATTTTTGGAAAAAATTCTATTTTTGGTAGGGCTTCTATTTTTGGTAAGTGTGCAGGTCAAGGCTTCATCAACATCAACTTCAAAAAGTCCCAAAGTAGAAATGGGTGGAAACTTTGAGAAAACTTGAAAATTTGTCTAAGGCATGGACAAGCATGTGCTAAATTTGTACAAGCATGAAGAAAGGAAAATTGGCATGACCATTGGACAAGTTTGCCATTGGAAGAAATTCATGGCACAACCATCAAGGAAGTCCGCCCATGAAAAATGGCTAAGTCCAAGCCAAGTCCGCCCCAAGGAAAATGAAAATGTCTTGGACACTGATGAAGTCCGCCGAAGACAATGGTTGGAGGATAGACCAAGTTCGCTTAGCACTTGAGAAAAATGGCTTGGCACAAGGCAAAGTCCGCCCTAGGATGAATGGCATGGAGACTAGCAAAGTCCGCTCCAAGATGTTGGGAGATGGCATTGACATAGGCAAAGTCCGCTCCAAGATGGAAGGATGGCTCAACCCACAAGCAAGTCCGTCAAGTCAAAGATGGCATGAAGCAAGGCAAGCCCGCCCAGCCTAAACCAAAAATGGCACAAGGTATTGCCAAGTCTGCCCAAGAGAGTGGCTTGAGGCCTGATGAAGTCCGCTCCAAGAAGGTTGGAGATGGATTGGAAGGTAAGGAAGTCCGCTCCAAGATGTTGGGAAATGGTAAAAGATATAGAGAAAGTCCCCCCCATGATAATTTAAATGGCAAATGACTAGCGGAAGTCCGCCCTATGCTTAGTAAATGTGGAAAAATCACAAGGCAAGCCCGCCTAGGCCATGAATGGCATGGAAAATACTTGGAGAAGTAAAATTGAAATTTTTTACCTAAGTGTGGACCTTGGATAAATAAGATTTAAAATTTTGCCTAAGTCTAGACATTAAAAAATTAAAAAAAAAAAATCAAATGTCATGTCTGGACAATGATGAAATTCGCCAGAAGTAAAAGATCATGGCAAGATTGACAAAGATGAAAAGTTGCCTTAGGCAGAGGCACGAAGCATGTTGAAAAGATAAAATCTAAATTTACCTTTGGATAAAATAATAATTAAATACCATGATTTAATTATTTTAATGAACGGGTTGGAAACAACACATAAAATATTATTTTAATATTTTATTTTCCAAAAACCCATTTAATGAGAAAATTCTAATTTTCTCTAGGCAAATTTTGAGAAAAAGAAAGAAAAGAAAAGACTTCACTGAACCCGCGTCGAAATTAGAAACTTTCTCTACCGACTGGTGCTGAAGATGGAAATTACTATTCGAAAGAGAAGTGCAAGCCAAGTTTAGACTGGATTAATTGGAAACAATTAAAATTTGCTAAATGGGTCGATTATTTTAACCTTAAATTGGTTTTGTATTTTATTTCTCAATCATTCTTTCGAAAACGAAGTTGTGAAGAGAAGTTTTGTGAAGAAAGTAATTTTTTTTTCTTTCAAAGTGAAGGCTGAAAAGGGAGAAATTATTCAGCAGCAATACATTTTTTTATTGCCAGGCAGATTTACTTTCTCCATTCCGGCAAAGAATTCTTTTTTCTGAAATGATTAAATTCTTTCATTTCCAACAATAATCATTTTCAAGAATTAACTTATCGAATTGGCTGGAATATGTTTGTTTCGAAGTAATGGCATAAATAATTTCTGAATTTTAATATTTTCGTTTGCAGATTTATGCTGGACAAAGGAGAATCGTCAAAGAAAATGAAATTCATCAACAAAGGTTTGCAACCGGAGTATAAAATCGTTTCGAAGTGGAAGAATGTTGCGGATACCAACCTTGGCCATGTTGACTTTGACGAATTCAGGAAAAGAATGTATGGAAGTGACGAACTCTTGCCTACACCAATTGCACGGAGAATGATGCGGAACGACATAGTTCAAACTGCAGGATTTCCGCCGGCAATCGAATGTCCAGAACTAATTGTGTAGTGTGCTTTACATTACAATGCTGAAGACAGACAAATTGAAGCGCCTGATGGCAGAGTGTTGGCATATCTAGGCGAACTAGCTATACAGGAGGCATTTGGAATTCCAACTTACCATCGAACATATTACCGGTCAAAAGAAGATGCACAAAAATTGTATGAGGACAAAGAAATCCTTTGTGCGACAAACATGAACAAAAAATGGTTGGTAAAGTCAAGACTGTCAGCCAAAAAGGTGCCTAAGAAGTTGCTCAGGCCGGATTTCAATGAAGATCACGGAGATATGGTCTTGCTGCTAAACAGACTAGTGGGTAATCCTTAGGGTGCACCTTTTGAGACTTGGATGTATTACTTCATTGACGAAGTAACTTATGGAGCAAAAATGGTTAACTGGTCAAGGATGATCAATGACAGTATTCACAAGCAATTGGTCAGCCTGGAGAAGACCAAAGCTTTTCATATGAGTTCCTATATTATATACTTGCTTGCTCGAACCTACCGATATGCCGGTCTAATTTGCAAGGGTGTAGTCGGCAATGGTGAAAGAGAGTTCAAGGTTTATAACTGCTATCCTTAATTGTAGTTGAGCAAGAAGTCACACTTCCGACGGGTGCACGATACTTTTCTCATGTATATCACCTGGGTACTTCAAGGTGGAACGCATCAAAGGCTCACACACGAAGCGAAGAGTTTAATCAGCAAATACGGATCCTGGTTTATCATTTTCCTAGATTTACCTACATCCGAATCTAGGGATTCATGGACTCTCCTTACAAGTTGCCAATCTATCCTACCAACATAATGATTTTGTTGGAAATGCTAAGGCAGTTGGAAATGTTTCAAAACATCCAAAGGCCAAAACAAAAAGCAGCCATCACGTTTCCTCTCTTTATTGGAAACATGGTTGAATCTTGTCCGTCAGCACAGGCAGCAGAAAGTGCTCGAGTGGAGATACAATGGTATCCATTCACTTCATACAAATCCAGAAGTGACTTTGATCTGCTCAATCATATTGGAGCTGTGGACGGAAGGAAATATAGGCACAAAATCGACCTTGAGGACTTCTGGGCGAATGTTGCTGATGAATTTCAAGTAAGGAAAAGATTTTGGTCGAGACTACCTTTGGACATGATCAGGACAACGGAACTCTTTCGTGTGCCTGACCAGCTGGATGATGATGAAGTGGATATGCAGCCAGGCTATGATGAGAGACTGCCACTTCTTCCTATTAAATGGTCTGAGCCGAAACTAGGTGACCTGACAATTCTTATGAGGCCTGTGGTTAAGTACTCACAATGGTGGGTAGACCAGCAGGTAAAGATTTTGAGGCAACGGAGTATATCATTTGCCTATGACTTGATGGGTGAAGTTGACTCGTGTTCTTCCAATGCCGACGCTTCTCAGGGAAAGGAGCTAGTTGAGCTTGCCAACCAGGAAAAGAGAAAGGGTAAGGAAAAGGCGATAGGTGAAGAACCAATCCAGAAAAAGTCTAAGCCCCTTCACTCAACACATCCAGGAATGTGGAGCAATTATTGATTATGGATGAAGAATCATGGGACACATCAAAATTCATTCGCCAGTTGTTGAAAAGGACATGGAGCCCATGCAGCTTGAAGATGACTTTCATCACTCTCCAACTAGCACTGAAATTTTTGTGTCAGATGAGGATTTGGAAGTCATGGGAGGCTACTTCCAAGAGGGAATGATTTCAGCCCTCAAGGGAATTCAGGAGGACCCGTCAGTGCAGGAGATCCAAGACATCCAAGACGTTCCAGACTACGAGGATGATGGAGTTGAGCAGCCTACGATCTCGGATTGGCTGAAGGAAAGGCTTAAAGTCAAGGTACTGGTCGAGATGCCAGAAGAGGATGATATTGCAGATTTCTTGGCGAGGTTGGAACAAGCTAATACAAAGAAACCGGCCAAGAAATGCTCCACCATTCGAAGAGATGAAATTGGTAATCGTACTGTGCAGATTGCAGTACCGACGGTTGAGAAGCCACAGGATGAAATTACTCCAAATGAGTATGCCATAACTGTTATTGACATTGGTCCAACAACGAAAGAACAAGAAGTGGAAGATCTGGATAACTCCATTTCTACCATCAAATCCAAGTTAGAAAAGGAGACTTTAAAGAAAAAAGAATATAAGATGGAGGTTGAGCGCCTAAAGGAATATATCCGGCATTCGACAAGGCCACTCAAGCAAGGTGACCAATGAGCCCCTCTACTCCCAAATGCATCGCAGGAGCTGACATAAAATCTTGAGAAGGAATTGACTATTGCTAGAGAAACAAAGGAATGGATGGCAGGGAAAGAGGGAGAAGTAATGGCATTTGTGGAGAAGTTGGCACATGCTCATGGGAAAACTTCTTCCTTACTCACAAGAGTTATAAACTTGGCTGAAGCATGGGATGAACTCCAAGACCTTCAAGATAGAATCATTGCGTGTCTCCGAGACATAAGGAGAATCCCTAAGTAGAGGCTGGTCGGCGAGGAGATTATTGCAGCTGGAGCGACATATGACTTCAACAATTGGTATTGTGCATTGGTCTCATGTGGGGAAGTGTTGGAAAGGGTTAAGACGGAAAGTGCTCGAATTGATGAGCAAGTGAAAGGTATTCAAAATAATATTTTCCATATGGGGGCAGACGTGTTGGACAAAGACATTGTCCGGGAGAATGACTTACAGCCGGGCAATATGCAAAAAGAAGCTCAAAAGGTTTTTTCCATCATGCCGATCTTGGGAGAAAATTTGACTAAGGTATTTGACCTCTTGATCGTCCGGAATACCTTCCTGCAGCATTAATTAGAGTGGACGGTTCCCTTTGCCGATTGTGCGGACAGTTTAGACCTGCTAGAGTACAAAGTCAATGCCTTGCCGGACATTACCATTGAGGAGGTTGGCACCATTGTGTCCAGATTCATCGGACGAAACATTGCGGAAGCGGATAAGGACGCAACTCTCAATGGATGATTCATCTGCTTGTCAACTGGTTGATATTTTGGCAACCCTAATTAGGGTTTTCTTGTTTAAATCTGGGCCATTGATCTTGGTTTAATCTTGGCCGTTCATTGTATTTGGGAACTCTATAAGTACCCCTCCACTTTCATTTGAAAGGGATTAGAGATTAGAACTTCGAGAGACAATATAAAAATTAGAGGAATTAGAAGCTAGAGATAGAATTGTAGAGCATAGAAATAAGAGGAGAGTTTTTTTATGAAATTGTTACGAAAACTATTATGATGATGAAGTTCATAAATGCATGAGATGCTTTGAATTCTTTTATTGTCAAATGGTTGCATGGTTACATATTTTCTCTTTCTCATAGAATTGTTCTAGATTATAAATTTATTCAAAATATTAGTGGAACGAAAGATTGATAGTAAAGATTGGTGTAACTTAGCTCATACTTTCTTCAAATGGATGCTTTTCATTTGATGCGTAAAGTTAGACTGAGGCTTTAATGTGGATGCTTCAAAGTTTACTTCAAACGATGTCGTTGATTGTTTATAGTAGAGAATCCTAAGCACAGATCCCAGAAGATTGCACCGCTTTTGTGTAGTTGTCGTTTTATGTGGCGAAGCAAAGCATAGTTTTTATTAGTTTCATTCAATCTTTGGAGTCTCTTAGCTCCATAGGATTAGTATAGGATTTCTTAACCTTCACTCCTTTTTTGTATTTTTTTTTTAAAAAAAAAATCCAAAATCCGGAAAGACCCAAAAGTTACAACATTGCATTCAATTCCTTTCTTTCAAGTGAGTTACTGAAGTAAATTCCCTTGGGTTACCAGCAAATCACAACGACCACAGAGCTTATCCGCACCCCAATTTTGAAACATTCAAATTACCTTGTGACCTTTCTTGCAATCTTAGCACAAAAGGCAGTTTTTCAAGAGAGAATAGAGCGTCCATGGATACTTTATTCTAGAGTGTTTGGTGTGTCACAAAACACGCATCAACATTAATGAAGAAGGAGAAAGTTCCAAATCCAGACAAAGGAGATTTAGGCAAGGAGATCAGATAAATAGAGCTGGAAGGAATCTGGTAAGACAACCCAATGCTCAAAGATTCAATGGTTACTATTTTACTTGCAATAAGTTTGGTCATATGGCTTCTCAGTGTAGAAGCAGGATGAATCCAAGTGGTCCATCATTCTCAGGTCAGTGCTTTAATTGCAATAAGTTTGGTCATAAGTCAAATGAGTGCATAAATGTGATGAACAACATTCATAGAGATGTTAGATGTTATACATTCAATAGATTTGGCCATATTGCTAACCAGTGCAAATCAAGAGAAAATCAGTGGAACAACTAGTCTGGACAAATGTAATGTTCCCCTTTTGGCAGTGATCCTATTTTTAGCTCATCAGTCTATTCCGGAATCCTGTAGGCTCGTTGAGGTGTTTCAAAGGATTCCAGTCTCGGAGGTTTTGTGGTTCTTTCTCATTATTTACTATTTATAGTAAATACTACTTCTTGCAGTAAGCAGTTGTCAGCATTAAGCCTTGGCCATTAAAATATTAATGAAATGCTTCATTAATTGAGCAATTAATTCTAATTTGTAGTTGACCCCCTTGGCCTAAGGAATGAACTTAAGTTGTTTTGAAAAAGGGGTCTTTGAGGGTGGCACCACATGAAGAAGTCAAAAGGTTTTATTTTTAATTAATTCCTCATTTCACAAGTGGGGCGTATTTTTGAAGAGTGGCTTCTCCTTTGGAAATATGAAGAGTCTTGACTATTGGCGTACCTTCTTGGGGGACTTGAATAGTTTCCTTTTTTCCTTTAAAAGTAAGGCTTGGCTTCAGTATTGATCATCCATGATATTGCTAAAGTTATGCTGTCAAAATGATTTATCATTTTTTACTTCGAGGAATGCTGACCTCCTAGTTCTTCATTCAATTTCGTGTTTGTAAGACAACACTTAGTTGAATCATTGCTGCTTCTCATTCAGACTAGAAGATTGTGCTTCAAGGTGAATTATTGATGTATTTCTCCAATTTTACAGTTGCTGTTTGCATACAGCTGAAAGTTGTTTTTGCTCATATTTGATTGTATGAATTTTATATCATTCTGGGCATTTGATAATAAAGTTTCTAAGGTCTAGGCGACCATCTCCAAGCAATTTCGGAATTTATTGTGAAGTGTGCTTTTTTATATTGAAAATTGCCCCTCTCAAGGGTCGTACAATTCATCCTTGCATTGGGAAGTGTGCCACTAGTGAATTGCAGGTATTTGGAGTTGTTTCAGTATTTCAACAAGGGCGCCTATCTCCCAAAGGATCAATGCTTCGAGTTCACGCATTTCGGAGGTACTTTGAATGAGTTATGAACAATTTCGAATTTTCTGTAGTTGCTGATATACTTTTCCAGAATTGCAGTTCGCTGATCAGAATTTAAAACAATCTCTGTTTTCTATCTTTCTTCTCCTTTTCTCGTTATATTATGATAGAGAGATAATGTATGACATGGTGCTTGAATACTGGTGAAATTGGCATTGTAAGATTGCAGCCTTCTCTTTGTACAAGTTGCTAACAGTAGTACTGTTTTCAGTTTATTATTGCTGCTTCATTTAATTAATTTCACACTAGCACCCCTGGATGGTTTACCGCCAGTGAGGAAAATCTGTTGTAACACTTTTCATACCCACTTCAAGTGGAGAATCCCCACGCTTCAGTGGATGCCTGCCGCAGCAGAAGAAGTTTAATTATTGTTATTTCTTTTCGGCAGTAGTACTCCACCATATGTTAGCACCTCACCCGAAATGGGATCGTGAGTGCACATTCTTGGTGTCGAGTTTAGAATATTTCTCTTTCAATAGAATCTTGTACTTGTTGATTCAGTAGATCCTAGGGATCCTCTGACCATATGCTCGCCCCTCCTCCTTAAGTGGTTTTAGGCTGCATTCTTGGTTAGAGTTCTTTAATGTACGTTTTGGTTATGCTAACCTTAACGGGTGAATGATTCTATTGTAATTGTTGGGTTTAAAACTCAAAAAAATTGAGAGAGAATATTTCAACAGAGAAATGTTGTTTGCTATAATTGCAACAAATTTGGTCACATTGCCAGATTCTGTTGGAACATAAAAGGTCTAGTAAATCAAAGGAGAAACATGCGGAAGGATGTCAAGGGAAAAGACAAAGTCACTACAGATGTAATCAGGAAGCAAATGTAGAAGAAATGGGTGATGAAAAGTCCCTTTGATGAAGGAAATGTGTTAGCACTAGAACCTAATTTTGGTAATTTCTCCCGGAATTAGTTTTAGGCCTTTGGCCTAGGGGGAGCCGTCAAGAAAATCTCTTAACCCCCTGCCGGTAACTGACACCAGAATGTGGATAAGTATAGTAAGCGCATAGATGCTCTACATATGCTGTTGAATCTATTGGAAAGAGTATTATGCAGTATTGGAGGTCTGCAGAAGAATTATCTCTCACAGGGCATGGAAACAGGGTAACCAGATGAGTTAGGGTAAAAACATTTATTGTGACAAAAAGGGGTAAGTGTGCGAATGATAAAAGGTCATTTCTATCTTTCATTTGTCACTTTGCATTTTGAGAAAAAGAAGTTAAGAGAGCTCTGAGGCGATCTTTGGCGAATTGAGGCGAAATTCAAGTGTGAAGAAGCTTTCGGCAATCAAACTCCGATCCGATGAAAAGGTATTTATCGAAAAGCCTATGAATTTGTGAATTGGTGAAAATGGCTACTCTTTTGGTAGTCGAAGTCAAGGACAAACCCTGTCCCAAATTCAAATGGCATTGAAAGATCCCTTACTAATTCTACCCTGAATTTTTCAGTTTTGCCCTCTTGCCATAATGTCAAATAGTTGTCTTGCATGGTTTGATTTGGTTTTGCTGATTGTTTGTTTGAGTTTCATTGCTTGTTTTTCGTTGCAAAATCATAGAAGAAAGCATAGAAATGAAAGAGAACTATTGCATAAGTGAAAGACAACAATTGCAACTCAATAGAATCCTTTTTATTCAACTATATCAGATCTGATTACAAGTTTCAGAGGTTTGATATACATTATATCAGTCTGTAACAACAGTCTAAAACCCTTATATAATGCAATATTTGACTACCCAAAATGATAAACGCATACCCGGATGTATAGCTCTAATTTGTAGCTTGATTATTGAAGTCAAATCATGAATCACTTCGTTGTTACAACTTCAAACGGTATGGATGAGTATGATGACGAAATAAGTGTTGTAGAGGATCACCAATAGGTTGGAAATAATGATGAAAATCAGGAACATCAACCTTTTACCAAACCCTAGGTGCCTCCCAAAATACCCAACAAGCAGCCTTGATCAAAACTCCACGAATAAGGTACCAAATTGAAGACAAATTGTTGCTGTGGAAGAATATGCAATAAAATCAAATACCCATGTGCCTTAGCTGCCATAAATTATCAAAATCTGCAAAATATATATCTGAAACTCATCCAAATAAGCCCAAATGAAAACCCAAGGTAGGCCCTCCCCAAAGGTGAACTGGGTTCTCGTCCAACCACGATAGCCTTTGAGAGTTTTCGTTCCTAGAAGGCTGTAACAATGCTAAAACCCTTCTCCAGAGCTCAAACCTGCAAAGTGTTTTGTAAAAATGAAAGTAGAATCTTCAAAAAGAAGCCCAACACATTACTTTATAACCTCTCATGGACTTTTTTAATAAAAGTCAATAAAATAATTTTCTTGAGGGTCTTTCCTCATCCAAATAAAAGGGCCACTTTTTAAAAACAACTTAAGTTGTTAGGATGGAGGCACTTTTCACTATTCACCTTATAATTTTTAGTTACTATTCACCTTTTACTATTCCATTAAAGCAAACATTAAAATTTTCACTTTAATCTTGGATTCATCAACTAAACTCCAAACTGAAAGGCTCATAAGGTTCCCAGCTAAACTCCACAGCCCTCGGTTGGGTCCCCTAACCATTTTGCTAACCTACGGGAACCCTAATAGTAGGCCAACCTCCGCTATAGGCTGAGTTGTCTAAGGAAGGGACATTACATGCATCCTTTCAAGTCTGTCGATGTCGAGACAGACTCGTTAGGTGCTTTTTGATCTGTTCCGTACGGTGTCTTACATATTGAAGATATTAGGGCATATATCCACACAAACATTGAAGAATTAGGAAGCTCGCAGCTACTGAATTTGTATAACAATCACATTATTGGAGAGGATTTCTGTGTCAAACCGGAATTCAAAACCCTAGAAGAGAAGAAATTTACATAGATTGTTAAATTTCTCGTGTTTGAAGAGAACAAATGGGTCTGATACATCTTGAGTTGAGTTCATGATGAATTCATGTGGTTGAATATACCGTTTAAGAATACAAAAGAGGCTATAAGTGTTGTTACAGGTTTAAATTTGTCCTGTGGATTGCCGATTTTGAAATCCGTAAAGAATCAAATAGTGACTGATGCAACAGGTTCAAAGTATGATAGAAGAGCCATGACAATCGAAGATATCATTGAAGTGGATGTGAAATTTGCATCGATGATCATTGGTTATAGGATTTATCACTCAAATCAAGATAATTCAGTATCTGACACAACCATTTATGTAGCGTATCAAATGGTAAAGGAGAATGCAAATTATGACTTGTGCAAGTTGCTTAGGAGTCAACTGATGGAAAATCTTGGTAAGACCGAGAAAGACAAGAAAAATTCCTTTAAGTATGGAAATCTGCTGCTGTGTTTATTTTTTTATTTCATGAGTGAAGTTCCAGGTGTTGGGAAAGTACATTGGCAAGGTGGTCAGCCTGTAGCTGTTCAGATTAGAGAAATGTTGTATGGAATTTGGAAATAGTCAAGCCAGAAAAACTGCAATTTGGGGATACTTCAAGAACTTTCAGAGTATAATGCATGCTAGAGAAAGAATTCCTACCTCTATTGTGGAGAAGTATAAGGATACTATTTGTTTTATGGTAGACATTGATCAATGCATGATGGAAGCCGTTGATCCTAGAACAGTTTGGATCATGCCAATGGGATATGAAGTTGAAGAGCACATTCTGGAAATGTATGCACAACATTTACTGAATAAGTCTTTGGATCCGGTAGAAGAGATGTTTGCTACTTTTTCAGAAAAAGATATACAGGTGCACAATGAACCAAGAAAACCTGCGATAGTCAGAAAAGTAAGAGAAGAAGTGGAAATATTTGCAGAAAGCATGGGCATATCTGCAGAAGCAGTAAGAGAAGCTAGAAAAAAGAGAGAACAAGTCGAAGCAGAAAAAGAACCAGCAAAAATTGAATCTGCTAGTTCGGCAACATCCTCTGCTTGAACTAGGTCAACAAGGAGCTTTGCATCCCTAACTGCCACTACAGCAAAGCCAATTCCTGTGCAAACTCAAACCAAGGTATCCGGTAAGAGGAAGAAGAATAAGAGCACAAGAGTCTATGAAGCTGTCTCAGAAGATGAAGAGATTGAGTTTGATGAAGATGTGAGAGAAATAAAGCATATGGGCACCTAGGCAACAAATGTTGCTAAAAGCAAGCCCTCCGGTGAAGGCAAAGCAAAGAAGGTAAAAATTGACAAACTTGGTATGTCAGTAGAATAGGTTGAGAAAGCTTTGGTTAAAGATGAAAATCTTAAGCCGCTTTGTAAATTGTATGAAACCTTTTATAAATTTGGCCAAAGAACTCTTGAGGATGCTACAATAAAGCATTAGAATATTTTCAATAAAGTTCTTATTGAAATAATGCCTGATTTACCTAAAAGCCTGTATGAGATTCTGGAAATGAGAAGAGTAAATGTTAGAACAGAAGAAGAGCAAATGAGAGAAAGAACTCTTGCAGAGTTATGTCCAGTGGTGTCTATGGAAGAAATGAAAGCAATTCTGAATAAAGCTAAAAAGGAATTCAAGAGCAAGACAAGGGTGAATAAGCTCATGATTGGTCAGACTAAAGAAGTTGTAGAAGAAACTAAACAAATTTTGAGAAAAGTTTTGTTAAGTAACAAAATTGATGTTGTCTCTAAAGAAACACATGATAAAGATGTCTCATCTGGTCCGACAGAAGAAGGAAAACAAGATACAACTGAGGATATTCAGATTCCTCTTGATGGGGATAATACAAAAATACCTATGGAGATTGAAGTTCTTGAAACTGTATCAGTTGAGAGTTCTAAAGTTAAGCAAGAATCTGCAGTCGAGGAAACAATGGTTGAGGAAAAGAAAGTTGATGTAAAGGAAGTTTCAGTGGAAGCAAAAGACACTGCAGAGGTAGTGAAGAAATTTTTGGTAGAGCAAAAGGAAGAATTTGACCTTGAATTGGTTGAAGGTTCTATCGACCTATCCACTTTGTCCCCAATTCAGAAAATGAAGGTAGCATCATTTGCCCAGGCAAAAGCTCGAGAAGAACTGTTGAAATCTCACATTGAGGATAGTGAACTCTTAAATCTTGCATCTAGAGTTCTGGAGAGAATAATGCCTACTCATGTCAAGGATCCGTTAGGTTCCTCCTTAGGTGAACTGAAGAAGCTCATTAACTCTGTAAGTACTCGTTTTGAGTCACTTGAGAAGTTAGTGATGGTTAAAGTTCAAAAGGAATTTGATGCCAAAAGGTTAAGTAGGTTGCAAGGAATGATAACTAATGATAAAACACTGCTAGCCACCTGTGTGAAGAATATTCAAAGTGCTCTATCTAAAGGTGGAAAGATTTATAAGGCATGCTTATCTTTGTCTAAATTTACTGAGGTCAATGAGAAGAAGGTTACGGATCTTGAAAAACATTTAGCTACTATTTCTAAAGCTTTTGATTCTTTAGCTGGTGGTGTTGGAAGGCAAGAAGGTCAGGTGATATCTTTGCTTGACAAGATAAGGAGCTTGAAGCATGACAATGACAGAATTGTGGACAGAGCATGTGAGCTTAAAGGCCTTATTGGTTTGAAGATAGAAATAATGTCGAGTACATGGAAGTTGAAGATGCTAAGGCGGTTGGTGATCCAATGAACCTTGAGTCTGCAGAGAGACAATCTTACTTAGTTTGTGGTCACATAACAATTTTGGAGAGTCTCAAAAGATTTTGGGACACAAATTTGATCTTGTTGAAGAAATATTTTTCAGATGTTTTCAAGTTTGTGTAAGTTGCAGTCTGAAGATTTTGTTTGATTTTTGGTATGCGATTTCCCCAAATTTAGCCATTGATGTCAAAGGGGGAGAGTAGTAGAGTGAAAAATGTATAATCATCTTAGGGGGAGAGTTTTGTCTTTGAAATTTTGAAGAGTAGCAGTGCAATTCATATTGGTAGTGAACCAACACTTAGTCATTTTTCACTAAGTGTTGCCATCAATGCCAAAGGGGGAGATTGTTGGCAAGAGACACTGCAAATATCATTTGGTGTTATCATTGATGGCAACCCTAGTCGGTGATTGGGTCCACGCGTCATCATTTAATCATAGTGACAATTAGATTGAAAACAGTCAAGGAAGAATAGAGCATCCGATAGTTTTGTGTTCATCAATTCATATGCGAATTTTTTGTTATCTTTTTTGGTTGCGTATCTCAAGGAAGGTTGATCGATGTATGGTTTGTGTTATCTGTGAATCTTAGTGCCTCGTATTGATCCGTGTGCGAGTTAGAAGATCCGGTTGGTTAATTCTCTGCTTTATTAGTGCAGGAAGCCGACTTCGTGAATATAACATGTCGCGGATGTTTGAGAAGTAATTGCTTAAGTATTTTTGTGTTCGTACATGTTGATGTTGATCATTGCTATGCTATAGCCGACTTTGGTTGGTGCGCATTAAGGATTATCCATGGATTGAGCCGACAGTTTGCTAATGTTTTCATATATTGTTGAAGTCGACATATGGGCGATTAATCTTTAGTCACAGATATATATAAGAGATTGATCATATCATTTTGAGATACGAATAAGGTGTGTCGACGTGAGTTGCAAATTTGAGCAGAGCAGAAGAGCGATAATGCACAGTTTCATTTGTGCATAAAGGATTTTGTGATGCGAGTTTGAACAGAGCAGAGCAAAAGTGCAGAATCAGTCAGAAGGACAGATGATCGATTGTTGAGCCTAATCGGAATTGTAATCAAGCATATGTAGATGCTAATCTCTCAATTCAATTACTTAGACGGATTTAATTTGATTATCTTTGTAAGACAGTGAGTCTTCTTTGAGCAGTGAGCGATAGTGAGTCTTCTTTGAGCAGTGAGCTCTAGGCAGTGTGCCTGAATGCACGTGCATTCCCATATTGTAAACTTCATTTTGAGTATACTCAGATCATATTGTGGATTGGCCATCCACTGTGGTTTCTCCCCTAATAGGGTTTCCACGTAAAAATTCCTGTTTTATGGTTGTTTGTTTCATGTTCATGCATATTTCTTTTGAATGAATGTTTTAAATGCTTGAAGGATCAAATCAATAAAGTTCAAAATTGTAGAACATTGATTCAAACCCCCCCCCTCTCCCACCCTCTCAGTGCTGCTTGATTGCAAGAAGTTTATCTTGGGAAAACCCTCCTACTTGAGGGAGAAAAACCCAACAAAAATATATCTCATATATATCATATATTTGTGCAGAATACTGCTTTACAACTAGACCCTTCTCAAGGGTGAATTGATACAATGAATTAATAGCATCTATCTGTTGTGACCTTTTTCACACATCACCCCATCAAGATGGGGACCCCCTAAATTTTGCTCCATTCTGGTCTTTTGGCTTGGGTTCGCTCTCTCTCTGGTCTCTGGTCCTTCCGGGGATGTCCTGTCGTTTGACCCAGGTTAAAGTATTGTTCAAATCTGTGAAATTAGGGTTTCCCGCCATCCAGGCTTTAAGGGTCAAACCGAGTCACGAAATTGAAATCCAAGCTTAGTACAGCAGTCAGAAGACTTCCAGCAGAGTCCCCCTAAATTTTCACTGTATTCCGGCAACTTACTATTTTTAGTAAGTATTCAATTTGGGACTATTTTATTGAGATTTTGGAATTCTGTCAGTTCCACTGCATCCGGGTAACATCAAGCTGCCTACACATAAATTTTGAGCCAGATGGACGACTTGCTATTTTTGGCAGTTCAAGAGCCATTTTCAGGGTTTCCACATGAGCTTTTCATGCATGTCTGGAGAATCCTTCTGGTTTTCCAAAACCTTCGCAGTGATGTAACATGCAAACCGACACTTTCAGAGCCAGAGGGGCTATTTTTAGGGTTGCGCGTGTTTTTCATGTCGGGGGTTTTTTTATGGGTTTTTCGAGAGCTTCGCAACGGTGTGACATGCAAGCGGAGAAGATCAAAGTTTAAGGACTTACTATTTTTAGCCAGTGCATGCATGCAGACCAGTTTTCTGGGTTTTTCTGGGTTTTTTGAGATCCCGCGGGCAATATGACATGCAAAACCATCCGGCAGTGGATGAGTCACTTTTCAGGCAGTTTCTATTTTTAGCAGGTACACTCTGGCAGCCGCCCCCAACACTCCAGTTCAGCAAGCAGAACGACATGCAGAAGGAATGAGGACAAACGGAGACCGTTCGGGATACATGCAAGTCAAATTAGGGTTTCCACTTTTATAGGGGGTAAAATCCAAAAATAGCCGAAACGAAGCACCCACCAATGTCAACACACTTCAAGGTACTTGCTGGCAAAATTTGAGCGAAATTGGAGAACTTACTATTTTTAGTAAGTCAGGGCATGGCTATAAATAACAGGTCTGCACCCGAGGTTGGCATCAGAGTGACCCTCAAGCTATCAAGATCAAGCGTTGCAACTTTCAGGCAAAACGGAGCTACTGAAGTCAGAAAGTCAAAACTTACTATAAATAGCAGGTGGCTATAAATAGCAGGTCAGGGTAGAGGACTGGCAAAACAGGTTCACAAGGTGAAGAAGATCGTATGATGAAATTTTCAGGCAAAACGGAACCTTAGAGGTTGAAAATCAAGGGACTTGCTAAAAATAGCACAACTTGCTAAAAATAGAATGCATAAACAAAGGCAGGCAAAGGCATGAAATAAAAGCATAACATGCTAAATGCACCCAAGTCATGTTGGGAGAGTTCAAAAGTTTCTAAGTCTTTGAAAACAAAAGCTCATACCTCAAAATGCGCCCAAGGAGAGGTGGAGACTTCAAAAATATTCTAAGGCACAAATCAAAGCATGACACTTAAAATGCGCCCTCAAGGCAAGCAAGAGGACTTGAAAATTTTACTAAGTGTGCAAAAATGAAAGTAAGACCCCTCAAATGCGCCCACCATGGAGAGGTTAACATGAAATTCTACTAAGGCATTGAAAATAGGAGCTCACCTAGTGAAATGCGCCCTCACCTTGAGAAGGATAATGGAAGCTTTGAAATTCTTCCAAGGCATAAAATGAAAGCTTGAGGTAGTATTTGCGCCCAAGGTAAAGTGAAGACCCTCAAAGAAAATTCTAAGTCATCAAAGTGAAAGCTCATGGGTCAAAATGCGCCCACCTTCAAGACATTGAAAATGTTGAAAAAAGTTCTAAGGCAAAATTGAAAGTTCAACATCTAAAATGCGCCCAAGTTGAAAGCTCATGTATGGAAATGCGCCCTCAAGTTGTTGAAGATACTTCAAAAATATTCTAAGGCAAAAACAAAACCTTGACACCCAATATGCGCCCATGATGAAGTTGAAAGTAAGCACATAGAAATGCGCCCTTGTGTTAGGAGTGGTTGGGCCGAAATATTTCTAAGGCATGAGAATGAAGCATGACACCTAAAATGCGCCCTCAAGACAAGCAAGTGACTTCAAAAGTTTCTAAGGCAAAAAGAAAATGAAAGCAGGCCATCTAAAATGCGCCCAGGGAGATAAAGAGGAAATAGAGCCTTGAAATTCGTCTAAGGCATGAAATGAAAGTGCCACCTCTAGTTTGCGCCCATCAAGTAGAAGCTCTACATCTAAAATGCGCCCACCTTGAGGAAGTGCCTTGAAATTATTCTAAGGCATTGGAAATAAAAGTGGATGGGTGGAAATGCGCCCATGATGGAGAAGTAGGTAGAAAATGCCTAAGTTCAAAATAAAAGCTCACAGTAGCAAATGCGCCCACCCCATGGATGAGATCTGAAAAATATGCTAAGGCATTCAAAATGAAAATTGAGGCTATGAAGTGCGCCCATTTCCAGCTAGTGAAGAAAAATTTCTAAGGCACCAAAATCAAAGCTCCACCTATGAAATGTGCCCAACATTGTGAAGGGGGTTACATGAGAATTGGCTAACGCGTGGAAATAAAAAAAATATATACCAAGGGAAATACGCCAAGGAAGAAAATGTTAGAAATATTTTCTAAGTGAGATAAATATTGCACTGGAGAAAGTACGCCTTGATATGAATTGAAAATAATTTTCCAAAGGCATTCAAATGAAGTGGACAAAGTGATGAAATTTTATTTCCAAGGCGAAAGCAACTGATATATTTTTCCATGGGTCAAATAAAAATTAAATGAACCCGTTTAAAATACACCCATGGGTTGGGAAATTTTAAAATTAATTTCCTAAGGGAAATTTTAATATTTTCAGAGGAAATTCGTTTTGCCTAGATTATTTTCCTGACGGAAGTTAAATCTCAGAGGATGAGTTATTTCGAACAGGCAAGTGATTTTAAATCACTCGGAGTTGAATATTTTAAAGAGAAAATTTAAAATGTCTAAGGCAAATTTTATGAAATCGAGGATTTAAATGACAGACATTTTAAAAGTTGGAAATAAATTTACAACTCCCACGAAATTTTTCGGGTTGAATTTATTTAAACACTGCGAGATTTTAAAATGGAATTTTGAATCAAGTCAAGTGATTTTTTTCTCGCGAGTTGTTTAAATCGCCAAGAGTTAACTGGCAGACTAAGAGGAAGGATTCAAATTTTTACAAGGAAGGAATCATTATTAATGGCAACTGCCATAATGACGGCTGACGACTAGCCCACTACTGCGCTTGAATTAGAAGATTCCGAACGAAGAGAGTGGAAAATTGATGAAGGTGCTAAAAATAGCCCCAACACTACTTAGCAGGATTCTCCGAGAAGAGTTATTTAAACAATCTCTTCTCTCATTTCTCCTCACATTGTTTCGAAGTTGAAGTTGCTGAAGAAGTTCTTGAAATATTTTTGAAGTTGTTGAGGAGAGAATTTCTTTGGAGATTTTATTTCGGAGTGTTGAGTTGCTGAAAGTGCGAAGTGCTGGAGAAATTTTCATTTGCCGAGACTCTTTCTTTCGAAAAGCTGAAAGTGTGTTGCTGCAATTTCGAAGTTGAAGGTTGAAGTTGTTTTCCGGAGTTGCTGGAAGATTTATTTGTTGAAGTTGCTGCAGAGTGTTGAGTTGCAGAAATTTATATTGTGCTGGGGATTTATTTCGAAATTGCTGAGTATTGAAGTTGCACGAAAGTTGAAGCTTGCTGCAGATTTTACTTATTCGAGCTGCTAGAAGTTGAAAGTTGCTGAGGTTGACGAAGTCAAGACAAAGGATTTAATTCATTTTGTGCTGAGAAAGTATCCACATTGCTGAAAGTTGGTAGTTGGCTGCAATTTTCTTCGCCAGTCGGAAGTGCAGTCGTTGAAAGCTTCTTTATAAGCTTGAAGTTTTTTATACAGTACGAAGTTTGGAGTTAGTAATTTATGCTGAGAGTTTTTATTTTCAAAAAGCTAACTCCACGTTCGCAGCCGTCTCGGAGGTTACTTCATTTTATTTAAAAATCTGCAGCCTAGCTTATTGCTATTCTATTTTATTTTGCAGATGGCCGGAGCAAAGGATGTTGCAGGAACAAGCAGAGCCGCAGGCAGAGCTGCAAACACTGAAGCAGGCAAGGCTGGCTCATCCCGGCAGGCAATGATTAAAAGGCTCGCTAAGCCATTTCTCCCAAAGTCAGCAATAGTTTCAAAGTTGGCAGGATTAAATGACACCAACATTGGTTCATTTAATCTAAATGCACTCAAATCGAGGATGTTCGGGCTAGGGGGCCATCAACCATCAGTCACGACATAATATAATGAAGAGTGGAATCTACGCAGCTGCTAGTTTTCCGCCAGCAATTCAGTGTCCGGAGCTAATTATGGAGTCGCCAATCACTACAAGCCAGAGCGTAGGACGATTGTCTCTCCGGATGGTGGCTGCTGTAACTTCACACCGGATGCCATCGGAGAGGCATTTGGGATTCCGACTGCTGAGGAGATGTTATACAGGACAAATAAGAGGGCAGATAAGATGTACTCTTCCTCTTTCGAAAGAGTCACTGCAGTCATCAACAGAGTTTGGATGCAGAAGCCGAGGCCACCCCGCACTAAGCTCCCAAAGCAGATAATTGCCGAGGACATGAAACAAGAATACTGTGATTTGATAATGATGCTGAGCCGGGTAAATGGGAGTGCACAGGCTTACATTTTCGAGCCTTGGATGTTCTACTTCATCGAGATCATCTTGGAGGGAAAGGAGTGTGTCGATTGGGCTAGGATGATTAGCAACCACATCGATGAGCAATTCAGGAGCCTGAGGGTGACGAAGACTTTCTACATGAGCTCATATGTAATTTACATGTTGGCCAGAATGACTAAGTACAGAGGGATTTCGTACAAGGAGCCAATCGGCTGTGCCCCTGGTCAATTCAAAATCCATGAAGCCTGCACACAGCTACATTTAGCTAACATTGCCAACTATAAACGGGCAAATGATGCATTCACAATGCACATTGCGAGGACACTTCAGCAAAGGACGCAGCAGAGAATATCTAAAGAAGCACAGACATTGATTGAGGAATATGGGTATTGGCTCATCCAATTCCCGAAATTCACATATATTAGGCTGCAAGGGTTCACTTCTTATCCGTATCGGTTACCACGATACCCCACTGATCACATAGTAATGCTTGAGGTATCTAGGCAATTGATTGCCTACGATAAGATTCAGAAAAGGAAAAAGAAGGGTGGACTTGATTTCCCTATCACCATGGGAAATTCCATTGAGGTGTGTCCCTCTTTGCAGGCAGCCCGAGAGGCAGAGGACGAGCTGCAATCTTATCATTTGTCATATCACACAGGCAGGCAGGATTTCGATCCTTACAGGAACATCCGGATGATACAGAACGTTGAATACCGGCACAGAGCTCATCTGGAGGACTTTTGGGCAAATGCAGTGGATGAGGCTGAGATAAGAAGAAGGATGTTTTCCAGACTTCCTCTCAAGTTGATTAGAGAATGTGAGATTATTCCAGTTCCCGACCAGGTGGAGGAGGATGTCAACGTCATGCAACCCGACTATGGTTCAGTTAGGGATACTCCTGTCCCACCACCTGATTGGTCCGAGCCAGAGATCATGGACTTGGACATGCTTTCTATCCCGGTGATGACTTTTACCAGGACTTGGGTCGACAGACATGTATGCAGACTCAAGAGCAAGTCGATCGCCCTTACTTATAGCTTGATGGGTGACCCAAGGCCGTTATCGGTAAAAAGGGGGAAACAAATTGCTCAGACATCGAGGGCACAAGTGGAAGTGCCAACCCAACCGATACCGTTGAGGATAGAACAAGCATCACCCGTGCACTCACAAACTCAGTCTTCGAGTTTGAGAGTGGTTTCATTATTTGCCGATCAGAGGGCAGGATTAGAGGAAGAGCGGGGACTTGAGGAGGTAGATCAGCCCAACGCCCGGGAATCAGCTAGTGTCAGTCTATCCAGGGGCGGCCAACAGGAGGAGGAAGAGGAAACAATGGCCGACACCCATTTTCAGCAGATGTTGGACACGGCTTTGGAAGAAGAAGAAAACACAGAACAGGGGACCCAAGGGTCGGGAGATACTCAGCTTATAGAGGAGGATGAGCCCGAGCAAACCAATGCAAGAAGGGAGGAAGTGCACGAGATGGAGGCAACAGAAGAACAACCCCTTGTCATTTGTAATCCACAGCAGACAGTGCCTGATTGGCTTTCCGACAGAATGAGGAGAGAACCCGAGGATGACACGGATCCGGCCATTGAGATGGAAGAGTTCCTCAGGAGGATCAGTGCGCCACCAGAGAAGAAAAGGGCCCGAAAGTTTTCAAAGATCTCGACTGACGAGTCAGGCTCTCGCACGCTTCAGGTGGCTATTTCGAGGGAAGATTGTGATCGAACCGAGGAGAGGCCTGAAAATTACGTGATCACCACAGTAGAGTTGGGTCGTCCTACGGGAGCCCAAGTTATCGAGGAGTTCGATAACTCCTATCAGGCATTGAAGGATCAGTTGCTCCGCACGGAGGGGAAGTATAAGAAATTGAAGAAGGAGCACAAAACCTTGATAGGATACGTACAAAATCTAGCACATCCAGGTGAACCAGCAAACCCAGCAGTGGAACGTCCATCAGAGCTTCCGAAGGAGTCAGTTGTTGCCTTAGAGGATTTGAAGAAAATGGAAACGGAGGCAGACAAGTGGGTTAGCCGTGTTCATACTGAGACAGGGAAATTCATGGAGGACCTCGCCGATGCTTATCGACAGGCCTCAAGTATTTTGGCATGGATGGATATAGTAGATCAGGCCTGGGGTGATACTCGCATCTATCAAACGAAGACTGTACTTCGTTTGGGGGCTTTGATGCATATACCTCTAGAAACCTTGGTGGATGGAGGTGTAATTCAGAGAGGTGATAGGTATGATTTCACCAGTTGGTACTCCTCGGTGGTCACAGGCCGTGGATTTCACGACGCAGCAAGGGCAGATTCAGCTAAAGTGAGGAAAGCAATGGGCAACATCTTGGGGGGAGTCCTCAATACATTAGAAGCCATATTTGCTAGAAAGTTGGTCCCAGAGGAGATAACTGCTGATGGCTTGAAAAGTAGACTGCCTCCATTCTTCTCAGCTGCGAGGTCACTTGTCCTGGATGACTTTGAGAATGTCTCCACGTTCTCTAGTATAATTCAGCATACCCAGGACGCCTTAGTGACATGGAGGAAATCTTACACCAGATACGGACAGACGGTAGCAGTCTTGGAGTTCCAGCTCAACCATATTCCACCGATCTCTACACAGGAGGTTGAAGCAGTATTGGCCCGATTGATCGAGTTTGCTATCCGGGAGAAGGCCAGTGGGAACGCGCTGCTTGATGAGGATCTTCTTGATGATGGTAGTGGGCATTAATTGCTCATTATGATTCCTGCAGGGGAGTGGAGAATATTCTGTGCATTCATTGCCCACTCCTCTCTGTGGCGGTTTTTAGGGCAGAAACCCTAATTAGGGCATAGGTGGCTCGATCTGAGCCCTTCATTGTAATGTGATCTAAACCGTCCACTGAATTGGACTTATTATAAAAGGGGCATCCCCCCTCATTTGTAAAATAATTAGATAGAGATTAGAATTGGAATTGGATCAGAGCTAGAGAGTAGAAGGCATATAGCATTTAGCTTAGAAGTTAGCTTTAGATTGAGGAGGGAAGAAATCTTTCCTTTGAAAGTTTTGTAAAAGGTTGTTGTGAACACTTTTCATAATACAAAGAGTTTCATTGCTTGGTGATTTCTTCTTTGTTATGAGTAGCTAGCAAGGCCATTTCGTCTTTCCAATTCAAGGTAGATAGAGTAAAGTAGATTTTTATTTCATGCAAGTAGTTGTTAATTGTGGAGTGTGGCGTTGTGATTTGAGCATATCTTCTTCATCCATACCACTAGCGGGCTTACTGATGGTAAGTTCGCCTTGCGTGGTCAACTGGAGTATCAGCACTTAACTTCGATTATGGTTCATATGTTTGTATGCGTCGTATTGACGGTATGAACATGTTGCGTCATAGTTTGAACACTTTTCTCATCCTTTGAAGATTGCACCAACTTTGTCGGAGTTGTTCGAAAGGAGACAAAGCAAAGTTTGGTTTGAAGATTGTTTAAGTCGATCCTCGTCCTCCATCCTTTAGAAGTAGATTTGTAGAATCCCTATCCCTATCCCCTTTAAATTCTGCATTTTCTGAGTCAGTCTAGATACCAGAACAATATTGGCAAATCATTCATGTCCTAATTGCTTCACAGAGTCGAACAACTACGTAAGTCCCCTTGAAATAACCAGCAAAACACATCAACCAACTGAGTCTATTCGCGATAAAAGGAACCTTGGAGTCGAACACATGAACTTTCAAACAATCTTAGCATGTGGGACACTTTGATCAAGAGAGAATAGAGTGACCGTTGGACAACTTTATTCTGTGCTGGCGCTGTCATAAAAAGCACGTCAACACTATCCTTTGATGCAAAGATAAATATGTTTCTTCTTGAAGTTGATCTGCTGCTACAAGATGGCCTGTTGCTCCTTCTTGAAAGAATGTGAATGATAGATTGACTTGATTCCATCTTGTATATATACAAAACATAGTGACTCTTCACATAGGTCGACTTCCTTTTAATAAATTGTTGTTGTTTAACGATCAGATATACAGAAATGAAAGTAATCATAAAATGCAACACATGAGACAAAGAACACAATTAGATACCTTGGGAAAACCCTCCTCCTGAGGGAGAAAAACCCAACAATTAATTCTGTTATATAGGAGCAGAAATCTGCTTACAACACAGGCCCAACAATGGCCGAATTTGATACAATGAATAATAGCACCTCTCCTAGTCACAATGATACAAACGAATATGTTTCTCCTTGAATTCGGTCTGCTGCTGCACAATAATGATCTGCTGCTCTAGTGTGACCTCCTTCTAGGAATGCGAATATTATGAAATGAACTTAATTATCAAATGACAAGGAATGACCTTGTATTTATACAAATGAGGCACCTCCTCAATTGGGTCGGCTCTCTTGGGAGAATAATATAAATATAATAAATGCCAAGGAGGTCGGCCCAATACAAGCAATTAATAATAATCTTAATGAACATAAATTAAATAGCCGATTAGGCTATCATTTAATTTATGCCTATTCTCGATTTGTGTAAGTTGGAAGAAGCAGCCCGAAGCTGCTAATAACATCAACACTCCCTCTCAGCTAGGGATGATACTTCTAGCTACACAAGGCATATCACCTCATTGTGATAAAGAGCTTATCACCTCATTGTGAAAACAAATAAGATATCACCTCATCGTGATATCGGATATCACCTTATTGTGATATCAACCATCATGGCTACCTCCATAGATAGAATGTACAAGTGCTCATCACTCAATGTGATGTTGTTACCTCAACGTGATTTTCACCATGACTCCCCCAGAGGGTGAAACCCAAGTACAAGAAAATCATCACGGACTCCCTCACGTGATGTTGTCATGGAGTCACACACATGACATCCACCATGGCTCTCCCAGAGGGTGGAACAAGGGCTTTCACCTCAAATCTCTCTCAATAGAGAAATGCATTAACAAGGGCTTGCACCTCAAATCTCTCTCAATAGAGAAATGCATTATCAAGGGCTTGCACTTCAAATCTCTCTCAATAGAGAAATGCATTATCAAATCTGAAGATCACTGATACTGAGACTCCCTCTCAACTAGGACTTCATTCTCTACCATATCAAGCTTGTCTCGAAGGTACACAAACATTGTCCTGAAGAGATGCTTGGTGAGAATGACTGCCATCTGCTCATCAGTGCTGATATACCTCAATTGAATATCTTTTCTCAATACCATATCTCTGATATAGTGGTATGCTTAGTTTTGTCATGAAACCCATAGAAAGACAGAAAGCTTCTCAAAGCTTTGATTTAACGCAAAGGATGACGGTTGGCTTCAATGCTTGTTTAACCAATCTTGCTTAGGGGCTTTCGAAGCCACATTGCTTTCTTGAGGGTTTTGGATTTTCTGGTCTGCTTATGTATAGACCCAGAATCTGCTTTTTTCCTGGTTAAGCAGCTGCTTCTGAGTGTTGGAACCCATATGTTTGCTGGATATGTTCATACGTGATGTGTGATACAAGTCTACATGAGTTGCTGCTGCTGAAGTTCATTTCTAGATCTGATTTATGTTCTATCAGGTCTGAAAATCTCATTTGTTAAGTCTGATTTGAACTGAAACAATTATTCTTATCATTTGGTTGTTATTCATTATAGAAAGCTATGTTACTTCATGATATTTTCTTCTATTTGCAATATTCTATGTGTTGTTATGCATCATGAAAACATTGGGAACAATCAACTAAACACTCAACAAAAACAATACAATCAACATACAGTGAAACACAAACAGCATACAAAGATTTAAAAGAAAATCAGGGGTGTATGTTACACTCCCACAAAGGTGACTCATGATCCCTATGATGCAAGTTGTTGAACACTCGGAATACTGAGAGGGGGGGGTTGGGGTGAATCAGTAAAAGTCCTGGTGTTCATGTGTTATGTGATGTTGTTGGATGTTTTCATGGCAACCGTAGAAGACTGAATTTCTGTAAATGTTAATCAAATCTTATCAAACTTGGAGCGTAAAAGACCTATGGAAATTCTAAGTGTGAAATTCTGTTCAAGAATTCTAAGTCAGATTTGTTTCTTTATATTAAATGTGCTGATTGCAGAACATTTATCAATTTTGATGTCTTTCAAATAAGGGAATGAAGTCCCATTTATATGAGGGAGACACACCTCAAGGAGAGACGTGTCTCATGAGAGGACGTGTCCCTTGGGCGTGCGGGTTCCCTTAACAACTGAAACCATTCGGTGTTATCCATAGACTAAGATGCGTGTATTTAACAAACAACAATTATCTAAGATGAATTCCGATTTTATCCATTTGCAAATTTCGATCATCATCATTTGAAATTCGAATAACTTATTTCATGGTTTTATATTTTAAGAACAGTTTGGTTAAATATAAATGATGATGATGCATGAATGCAATCATCATTTATATCTGACCGAAGCTATCTGAAATCAACACGCCCTCTTAGCTAGGGAAGATATTCCAAATCAAATAAGTGGAGATATCGCCTTCACACGTGATATCGAAGATATGATATGTTTTCTCAATATTGTCAAGTCACATGACATTCTTCATAATCACATCTCCATTATGGTATGTGGACTGACATCAAGTCACATGATGTCTACCATAATAATTCATGGCATATCCACGGATATATAATTATCCACCATGATTATCTCTTAAGGTTCACAATGATCTTCAAATGACATCAAGTCCCATGATATCCATCAAAGTGTCCAAGAGATAGTATCATGACATGTCCACAGAGATCAAGTCACATGATATCTATCATGATAGTTCAACTCATCATTGTAGAGTCGTCACTTTACAATGTCACATACAAGTGTTCATTATTAGAAAGATCGTCACCTTTCAATAATGTACACAGGGGGAGCGGGCCCATAAGGTCATGGAGTCACACACATGACAAAAGAGTTTACACATTAAACATCTTTAAATATATTAGTACAACTTCTAAACAATTTTGAATTTCAAACATAATATCAAATTACATTTCAACCATACCAAGCTTCTTCCTGAAGTGTTCTACCTTGATTCTGGAGAGAGGTTTGGTGAGAATGTCTGTTGTTTGATCATTTGTACTAATATACTCCAACTAGATCACATTCCTTTCTACCATGTCTCTTACATAATGGTAGGGGATCTCAATGTGCTTAGATCTATCATGGAATACTGGATTTATAGAGAGTTTGATGCAACTCTGATTATCACAATGAATGATAGTAGGATTCAAGGGCTCACCAAAGAGTCCCACAAGCAATTTCCGGAGCCATACTGCTTCTCTTGCCCCCATAGAGGCTGCAATGTATTCAGCTTCTGTCAAACTTTGAGCTACTGAAGACTGTTTTCTACAGATCCAAGAGATCATAGCCGACCCCAAACTGAAGCAACATTCTGATGTGCTTTTCCGATCGGTTATACTTCCAGCCCAATCTGAATCAGAGTATCTATGTAGATCTAGTTGATTATTTTTGTAAAGAAGGCCATATCCAATAGTGCCTTGAAGATATTTCAATATATGTTTCACAGCCATAAGGTGAATTTCCATTGGCTCACACATGAACTGGCTTAGGGCATTCACTGCATAGCAAATATCAGGTCTGGTGTTAACCAGGTACATTAAAGATCCAATCATTTGTCTATATAGAGTGGAATCTGCACACTTTGATTCTGCTGCTGCTTCTTTTAGTTTGTGAAGGTTGGTTTCCATAGGTGTAGACATTGGTCTACAATCCAACATTCAAAATCTCTTTAGAATATCAATAGTATACTTCCCTTGGTTTAGTATGATGCCATCTGATTTTTGCCATACTTCTAAACCTATGAAGTAGTTTAAGATGCCCAAGTCTTTTATGTCAAACTCTGAAGTTAGATCCTTCTTTCCTTGAGCAATGAGGTGATCTTCTCCTGTTATCAGCAGGCGATCAACATATAAAATAATTATTAACATATCACCTTTGATTACCTTAAAGTAAAGATTTGGGTCTGCATCATTCTTGGAAAATCCTAGTCCCAAGAGGTAGTTGTCAATTCTTTCATACCAAGCTCTGGGAGCCTGTTTAAGTCCATAGAGTGCTTTCTTTAGTCTGCATACATGTGAGTCAGGTTTATGTATCACAAAACCTTCAAGCTGTTCTGGATAAACTTCCTCTTCAATGGTTCCATTTAGGAAGGCAATTTTCACATCCATTTGGTGGATCTTCTAGCCTTTAGCTGCTGCAATGGCTATCACTGCTCTGACAGATGAGTAACGGGCAACAGGTGCAAATGTTTCTTCATAATCAATGCCTTCCTTCTGTGAAAAACTTCTTGCCACAAAATGTGCCTTATGTTTTTCTATACTGCCATCAGCAGCATGTTTGATTTTGAAGAGCTATTTAGAAGAGACAACAAATTTCTCTTTTGGTCTAGGCACTATATCCCATACATCATTTTTTAGAATGGATTGACACTCTTTCGTCATAGCGTCCTTCCATACTTGATGTCTAAAGGCTTCTGGAACATTGGTGGGTTCTGATTTTATGATGTCATTCATTAGAGCAACATAGCTTGAGAACCGTTTGGGTCTCTTACTCTCCCTAAATGTTCCTTTGGGTGCTGCATGATTCTCAGCTTCTTTGATCATCTTTCTAGCCCAAAGTGGCCTCTTCTTACCATTGTCATTTGTATTCTCATCTGAAGGAGATAGAAGTTCATTTGGTATTGCCTCAGGATACTCCCTCTGAATCTCAGGGTAGGATCCTCTTCTAAGAGTCTAGGTGAATAAGTTTCTATCTCATTTGAACTTCTTGCCCTTTTGAATGCAATGTCTTCTTCAAAGATGACATCTCTGCTCAATTCAATTTATTTCTGCCCGGGTATGAATATCCTGTAGGCTTTGGAGGTTTCACTGTACCCCACAAATACCCCTTTCTTTCCGGAAGGTTCTAGTTTGAATCTTTTATCTTTGGGCACATGAATATAGACAGGGCAACCAAAAATCCTAAAGTGACTAATATTAGGTTTTAGGCCAGTAAATGCTTCTTCGGGAGTTTTGTTATCTAGATGAGAATGTGGGCATCTATTTTGGATGTAGACAACAGTTCTTGAGGCTTTTGCCCAGAATGAGGTTTCAATGTTCTGGTCAAGCAACATTGCTTTAGCAGCTTCTACAATGGTTCTATTTTTCCTTTCAGCTATTTTGGATGTAGACAGCAGTTCTAGAGGCTTCTGCCCAGAATGAGGTTTCAATGTTCTGGTCAAGCAACATTGCTTTAGCAGCTTCTACAATGGTTCTATTTTTCCTTTCAGCAACCCCATTTTGTTGAGGGTTGTAGGCTACTGTAAACTCCCTCTTAATCCCAACATTCATGCATAATTCCTTAAAGATTTCAGAGGTGTATTCTTTCCCATTGTCTGTCCTTAAGATTTTTATTTTCTTCCCAGAGAAGTTTTCAGTAAGAGCTTTGAACTCCTTGAACCTTTTAAGAATTTCTATTGACTCTTTACACTTAAGGAAATAAATCCAGGTCTTCCTAGAGAAGTCATCTATAAATATGACATAGTATAGGAAGCCTGCCTTGGAAGGTACAAACATGGGTCCACATAAATCTGAGTGAACCAGTTCTAATACATTTTGGGTTTTACTCAAGCTATTGTGAAAGGATCCCTTTGTATTCTTTCCTAGGGCACAACCTTTTCAAATTCCTTCATGAGTTGGTTTTAACTTAGGTAATCCTGTTACAAGTTTTTCTACAGAAGGTAGGGCATGAAAATGAAGATGTCCTAATCTTCTATGCCAAATTTCATTTGAATCAGAAGTATCAAGGGTAAGGGCTTGCTTAACCTCAGTGCATAGTTTGTAAAGATACCCTTGTCTTATACCTATGGTTTGGGCTTTCTTGATAGTTGAGTTCTTAGGCCATGCCTGAACTTTCCCATCCATAAAGGTAACTCTATATCCATTGTCTTCAAGGGCAGAGATGGATATTAGATTCCTCTTTATTCCAGGTACAAATAAAACTCCAATGAGTTGAAGGGAGAGACCAAATTTCAATTTGATGGAGCAAGTTCCAACCCCTTTTACAGGGTGTGGAGAATCATCCCCAATGGTTACTTCTTCGTCAGTCTCTTCAGTCATAGTGTCTTAAGTGTTCTTTGAACCCTGTGATGTGCCTTGAAGAACCACTATCAATTACCCAGTTGTTGGTATTGTTAGATACTTGACTTGATAAGGCTGAATAGAATACAAATTTCTCAAATTCATGGTCTGAATTTGACTTTCCTACTTTATCAAAGGAAGCTTGTTGTTTTGATTTTTCAGGGCACTTCATTGCATAATGGCCATATTGATCACATCTAAAACATTGTACTTGAGAGATGTCTTTCCTCTTCTTGGAAGATCCTTTTCCATAGGAATTTCTCTTTCTTTTAAATGATCCTTTCCCGTAGGAGTTTTTCTTACTCCTTTTATTAGATGTTGTATTGAGCACATGAATGTCTTCATCTATGTTCTTTTGTTTGTTTTCTTTTGTTGAGAGTCTTGTTTCCTCTTGTAGGCAGTCTGTTCTTAGCCTATCAAACTTGGGGAGTTTAGATCTCACACTTATTCCATGAACAAATGACTCCCATGAGTTTGGTAGGCCTCCTAGTGCAGTTAGAGTTAACTCTTTGCTATCAATTTGATATCCAATTGTGGATAATTGATCCCTTAGTTCAATGATCCTCATGAAGTATTGCATTAATGGTTTCTCCTTTATTTATTTGGACATTGTTGATTTGCCTCTTTAATGCAAGAGTCCTATTGGTGTTGTTTATCTCTTAGGTGCTCTCAAGGGATTTGAACATTAGATATGCACTTTCATGTTTTGCTAGAATGGGTACTATATGATCCTTGACTGCATCTACTAAGATTTTCATGGCCTTTTCATTGTTCTCAATCCATTGAGTTTTCTATGGATCATCCTTAGGTTCCCTCTTGTTTTCTCTCACAAATGAGTCTAACTTATTTTCTTTAAGAATCATCATGTTTCTGAATTTCCATGATGTGAATTTGTTTGCTCCTTCAAGGCGATCTTCAAATCTGATCACACTTGACATTATGAAGAATGTGATGTAAATTCGAGTTCTCAAAAAATATGAATTTTTCCTAAGTAATCTGATATCTAGATTTGATTTTGATTCACTCAACTTTGCTCTGATACCATGTAAATGTTAATCAAATCTTATCAAACTTGGAGCCTAAAAGACTTATGGAAATTCTAAGTGTGAAATTCTGTTCAAGAATTTAATTCAGATTTGTTTCTTTTATATTAAATGTGCTGATTGGAGAACATTTATCAATTTCGATGTTTTGCAAATAAGGGAATGAAGTCCCATTTATATGAGGGAGACACGCCTCAAGGAGAGACTTGTCTCATGAGAGGACGTGTCTCCACAAGATGGAGACACGTCCGCTCATGGGACGTGTCCCTTGGGTGCACGGTTTCCCTTACCAACTGAAACCATTCCGTGTTATCCATAGACTAAGATGCGTGTATTTAACAAACAACAATCATCTAATATGAATTCCAATTTTATCCATTTGCAAATTTCGATCATCATCATCTGAAATTCGAATAACTTATTTGATGGTTTTATATTTTAAGAACAGTTTGGTTAAATATAAATGATGATGATGCATGAATGCAATCATCTTTATATCTGACCGAAGCTATCTTAAATCAACAATTTCTGCTGTGGATGAAGATGATTGAACCGAGCTCAATTCAACTTAAGGGTGTCATCAAAGTGTCTAATGACTGCACTAATTTGGTTTTCACTCAGCTTCAGCTGTCCTGCCAACTAATTGGATCCCTTAGACTTATCAACATCATATAAATTTTCTGATTTGTGATCAATGTCATGCAACGCCAAATCAGATTTGTTTTCAAGGTTAATATCGGTACCATTAGTGCCAAAAATGCCATCCCTCATGCATGATTGTGGAAATAAAGTTTGGGCAGCACTCTGGTCAAAAGTATAGTCATCCCAAATAGGATCTTGCAATGCCAAGTAGGTCTTATCCAAATCCTTTTGTAGCTGATCCCACATTGGTGATTTGTCAACCTCCATGACGACATCTCCTACACCATAAAGTGTACCACATTGAAATCCGATCTTGTTGCCCGCTGCAACATCTATCCCATGACTGAAGATCACCCTTGCAAGTGAAGATTGCTCTTCATATGTGGTTGCAATACATGATTGATTTTTTGATTTACTCTTCTCATTGTCTACCTCTGCTTATTGATCAAAGCAACACTGCTGATCAAGTTTTTCAAGAACACCTGCAAGTTGCAACTCACATTGAAGCAATTCATCTTCCTTTTCTAACCTTTCTTCAGATTTTTCGTCAAATATTCTCTTGATATATTTCACCAAACCAATCTTCCTAGGTCTCAAGGTGATAACTAAACTCAGGAAGTCATTAAAAGAATCCTTTCTCAAAACCTCCAGGCATGCCCTAGTATTCTTCAAAGAGTTGGATGGCTTCTTGTTCATCACTTTCCCTGATTTGTTCTTCACCCCTGTTGTAATCCATGGTCATACTCTAAATTTTAACTGAATAACCCAACAGGATGGCAGGAACTTGGGCTTTGATACCACTGTCGTGTCCCACCCCAATATGAGTTTAAAGTTTGCAATTTTACTCGAATATTTTCACTTTGACAGATGGAACATTTCGTCAAACATTTATCATGTGCATAGTTTGGGGATCATATACCAATATTTCAAACAAGATACAATACCAATGCATCTGCCAATTAATGCTCAATAGATAGGGACACCATTACACAAGATTTCATCATAGTTTGAAATATCAATTTTTAGATCGACATATTCAACAAAATACACATCAAACATTCACATTACCATGTGTAGTATCAATTTGCAGAAGTACTAGAAATAAATGAGTACCTTTGGATTATTGCAGCCAACAACATAAATCCAGATTTCTTGAATATTAGTGTTAATGCAGCAGATATACAATGTTTTTAGATTTCAATGTGCCAAAACAGCTAACCGTGCAGCTTGCACAAAACCACTACTTGGGAGCATGCGACGTCCAGCTTAGGGTTCCAACTCTTTCAATCGCCTTTGTACATATATATCCCCTGCTGTTCACTATGGCATCGCCAACCATGCCAATACTCAAACTATAGATCCAAGGAAATTATGACCACAATCAGCAGCTTCTATACCACTCCTAGCAATACAAATTTAGTGCTAATGCTCACATCCAGCTGTATTCAAAACGACACTTTCATATTGCAGACTAAAATAAGAATAAAGTCTAGCAGCTGCCTTGGAATGGTGAAATAGCTGCGAAGGCAAAGAAGGTCTTGCAGAGAATCCACACTCAACTTCCTAATCAAAACCCACGACCTCTTGGCAAGTCCACAACCCAAAGAGATGATCTACGCCTCCACAATGAATAAAACACAAGCTTAATGCCCAACGTTCAATAGCAATAAACCCTCCAAACAACACTCCTGGTTTGAAGTATGAAGGCACAAACTGGAAATGGGAAATACCATGTGCAACCTTGAATGCCTTTGAGTATGGCTTCCAAGTATATGCAGCAATTAAATCTTCAAACCCTTGCTTGGCAACCCCACACTTGCAAACACTTTTGATAATTCTTTGGAAACCCTCTGTAAGTACCTTGCTTTGACAATGATGAACAATATACTTGCAATCTCTTGATAAATCATTCAAATTTTGGGTATTGAAGCTCTTCCTATAAATCATTTGAAGCACAAGCACAACCCTTGAAATGGAGTTGTTTGCAAGTAGCCTTTGGAGATCTTTCACTCCTCTAGCATGCTATTCTTCATGAGGGTTTTTGTCCTTGATGAAGTTGAGATTTTTAGACTCTTCAGTCTACCTGCAAAACCCTTATCAAATTTCTTCTCAAAGATGATTTTGCAAAATGAGCTCTCAAAGGGCATTTATATTTTTCCAAACTCCCATGCCCTTATTGGCTTTTTGAAATATATGTTATTTTATTTAAATTCCCGCCTTATATCTCTTTTTTTAAAAATTGAACGCTCAACTTATATTATTAAATATATTAATAACACGAAGTTAAATATTTAATTTAACTTTATAATTGAGGTTTTATTAAAACTTAATGCATAGGACCATAATAAGACCAAGATAAATCCAGGATATAAATCCACCATGATGCCCAATATAGTAACATTGCCAACTGACCATACCAGTGATCCCCTGTAACTTACTATAATAGTAAGTATGGACAAAATGTCCAAATAATGCTCCGGGAGTTGCACAATGAAAACCGTGAAATGCCTTGAGCTGGGAAACACCAATTAAGCTCAAAAGGAAGACTGAACCAATCCGCAAACACCTCAAAGGGCCCCCTAACCACTTTGTTAGTCCACGAGGACCTAGTGATGGACTAACCTTTTCAATAGATCATTGCTTAGGAAAAGGGGACATTACAATTACTAGAGGAGATAATGATACCGCTACTATCTTCTTAGGCACCAAAGAAGTTTGGTCTAAGGTGCTTGTACTAAATCTAATCACGAGGATATGTGGCATTGCCTTCTCTTATGAAGGATCACTACACTGATCCTCATCCTCAGGCGCATTCCCTTCATTACCATTCTCTTCCTTGTAACTCTCATAGTTTTTTTTGGCATGTACATGTCCTTGTTGAAGGATCACACTCTCAACTCCCTTTCTAGGAAGAGTGTTTGCTGAGCCTACCTCCTTTGTTTCTATACGAAGATGTTGCTCAACATCTATGATTGGATACCTATTAGGGCCTTTCTTGCATATGAATTCTCCTCTCCTGCATTTTTGGGTCAGTTGTACATTGCATTTCTTTCATCATTCATATATCTTGAAGATACCCTTCTTTGTTATTCTCCTAGGTGGCTTCTCCTACATTCTAGGTTGGGGTACATCCATCCCCAAAACTCTTGTTGCAGGATTGAAGAATGTCTAGGCTCCGTCATGAGCATTGAGAAGTACTAGGTGTGTCCTTCCGCTATGAGTGCAATGTTGTTTGTATAAGTATTGTCATATTCTAGTTAATGGGCATGAAAAGTCATATAAAAACCTGTCGAGCAGTAGGTGAGTGCACCCTTGAATTTCATGGACAAGGGCACCAACAAGTTATAAATTTCTTCATTTGATAACCCCTCCATACATGGAATGACCCTATATTGGGAGGTCAAAGTTCCTTGTCTCACTTATTAGTCTACACCAAAAGAGGTCTTGGAGGCTCTACAATGTTTCCTTTTCAAATGAACAACTGTATGCTTTGGTTATTTTGTATTTGTCAGACCTCCTCTTAAGCTTCCTGGTTTTCCTCTTGGTTATCATCTAGTATATTCCTTGGAATATTATCCCCATAACTCGTATCAATGGAATGTTTCTTCTTCTCTCTTGTGAAAGTTTTGTTTTCTTCCTATTGCCTAATGCAAGGTAGTCCCAAATCCCTATGGAAGTTCTTTGGTTTAAATGATGCCTCCATGTTGTGATTCTGAAGAGAAGTTTAATTTTTCCACAATTATAATGAGAGTTGCAAATCTTTCAATGCATGTTAATCTAGCTCATAGTTGTAACTTGTTAGTGTTTCTTAGATCAGATTAGACAATAAAGAACTCAATAGAATTGCAACATATAAGACAATGAACACAACAAGATACCTTGGGAAAACCCTCCTCTTGAGGGAGAAAAAACCCAGCAAATGATCTCTTCTATAATGTAGAACAACTGGCAGAAATCTGCTTACAACTCAGGCTCAGCAATGGCCAATAAAGAATGTAATGAGGTTGCACCTCTCCTAGATACACAAGATACAAATGAATATCTTCTTCCTTGAAATCGGACTGCTGCTGCAAATGTGAATTCTGCTCTTAATGATAAATGTGAACTTGCTTGATATGGAATAATTACAATGAGAAAGTGACCTTGTATATATACATCATTAGGTGCCTCTTGACTTAGGTCGGCCTTTCTTGGAATACATAATAAAAGATAAACATTTAATATATCTTGAAGTCGGCACAATCAATAAGAGAATTATGTGAATCAATATAGGGTCAGCCCTTTGCTTTATTTAGATATTGGGAACATGAATTAAATAGCCGAAGGCTATTCATTTAATTCATGTGTTCTTTGTGCGGATGAAGTGCAGACCACAGCTGCAATAACATCAACATAACTAAGATATGCACATGAGTATGTTTCTTTTGCTGCATACTCTTTTATTTGGCTAAAAGGTTTCTTTTATTTTAGCTGGAGTATGTTTCTTTTTCTGCATACTCTTTTATTTCCAATAAGGAGTTGTTTTTCAATCCCAATCCCACAATAGCGAAAGCATTGCTTGCAATCAAAACAAATTTCCACACAAGAGAGAAGCAATGGAAATTCTATGAAACCAAATAATTTGTTAGATGCAAAAAGGAAATTGGTGCAATATACAATGAAGAAATCCTTGTTATAAATGCAAGGATGAAACCCTAGGACATACTAAAATCATGGCGAGTGTCTTAATCCAATGATATGAGAAGCACAAAGTAAATGACCCAAATATGCTTATGTAAGTGTGAATAGGATCTAATATAAAACTAGTTAGGTAATATACCATGTTCACTCTGTAACAACCACCCCTGATTTTTTTTCGAAAATCTATTTGTTGATTGATGTTTGTTGATATGTTTGAAAATCTATTTCTTAATTGAATGCTGTTTTCTCAATGTCCTCTCTAACTCTGATCTGATGGTAACCAAACCTCAAGTCTATTTTGGAAAAATAGATTGCTCCATGTAGCTCATCAATTTGTGGGATCAAGTACCTGTTCTTGATAGTCTTCTTATTAAGTGCCTTGTAATCTATGCACATATACATAGTCCCATCCTTCTTCACTAACACCACTGAAGAAGCAAATGAACTCTTGCTCTGCCTAATGTGTCCCATGTCCAGCTTGATTGTCTTCTCAATCTCGTCCTTGTGTTTCTTTGGGTGCTTCTATGGTGTAGTGATTACGGGCTTGGCCACCTTCAACTCAATGACATGCTCAATGGCTCTATCAGGAGACCTACTTGGAGGTATACTGCCAAAAAACTTGTTTCGTTTGGATAGAAAAACTTGAATATCGGGTGGATAAGAGCGCTTCTCCTCTGTAACTATGGGCATAACTATGCATTCTGCTGCCCACTCCACTTGATCATGCCTGAAAAGCCTCTCCATGTGCTTGAAGGAAACAATAGGAGGCCCTCCATTAGATATCCCTCTCAACACCACATTCCTACCATCTGATTGGAACTTCAACTCCATGGTCTGAAAATTGAGAATGATCTCACCTAGGGAATGTAACCACTAAATGCCCATCACTGCATTTGTGTCCCCAATGCTAACCACATAGAATTCATCATTGACTTCGTAATTACCCAACTGAAGGCTGAGTTGAGGGATCATCCTAGTGCAAGTAATGGTGAAACCATCTACAACCATCACTCTAAACCCGTCAACCTCCTGTGTCTGGAGTCCCCTACGTGCTACAAGTCCCTCATCAATAAAATTATGTGTAGCCCCTGAATCAATCATAGCTACCAATTGCTGCCCCTTAAGAACTCCTCTAATGCACAAAGACTCATTCTTCTAGAATCTATATAATTGGGCAAGCTTCCCCTCCTTTGTCTCCTCTTTTTCAGCTTCTTCAAGAGGCTCTTCTCCTTCTTTCTCATCTAGATCAGATTGCTGGTCTGAACTTTCTGATGAAGAATCCTCTGCAGAGCAATATTCAATCCTATTAACTTTGCCCTTAGTTGCACAGTTATGTCCTGGGTTCCAAGGCTCCTTGCATGAGAAGCATAGATTCTTCTCCTTAAGTCATTTAGAATGTCTCCATCTATCCTTGTGACTGATTTTTCTTGCTGATTAGTGTCCTTAGTGAATGGTCTCTTATCCTTCTTGTGCAAGAATGGCTTGGACTGAAATTTAGACTTAGGGGCAGCCCACTCCGTACTTCTTGCTTCTTCATAGCTTCCTACAAGGTTGGAGGGTCGAATGCCTTAATCCACCCCTTGAACTCTAGTCCAAAGAGTGTGTGGGCACTAAATATGTGAGATATAACACATAGTGTCAAAATCAACACTAATACAAATCAGTCCAAGGACATGATCGATTTTGTTTTCCCCTGCTATCATTCGATTAGGTGTACTTGGGTCAAGGACAAGTCCATAGAGATGGGGCAAGAGGTAAAGCCACCTCAGATGTGTTAGGGTACTATCTTGTCAAGACTTGTAGCTCTCTTTGTTCAGGGTGATTATTGAAGGATGAATTGAAAAACCCATGATTTTATAGTAATAGATTCCTCCTATATAGATAATAGATCAAAACATGCGAAAATGGAACCCTTGCAACATAAAAAATGACCTCATATTATGCAAAATACCAAGGAACAAGTTAAAATAGAAAAAAATGAATTCAAATTGAAATAATAGGTAATTGGGGGAAAATCAAGAAAAACCAAATTTATGGTTGCAAAGTATGTGGAACCAACTTTCCAATGCCTTCGTGAAAATAAGATATTGTATGCCCAAGATATTCTCCATGGGAAAAAATCCCCTTCATGCAAAAAAAAAAAAGGGTTGTTGGCATTGTTGAGGTGGCCCTGTAGTGGCATTGTTGGCTCTAGGCAACTAGATGGTGGCATTTGGGCGGTTCTCAGGCTGGGCAGAGTTGTTGGTGGCAAGTTGGTGGAGATCGGGGTAGAGACAGGGTTGTGGGTGTGGTGGTTTGGCCATGTTACCCATAGTTTGTGTAGACCCCCTAGGTTGGGAGTGATCATTGGCTCCCCTCCCATCGGACTAGGGACTACGACTACCCCCCATTCGTTTAGGCTTTGGTGCTCAGTTCCAATGTGGTCCAAGCCTCCCCAAAATTTGTTGTAAGTTGCTAATGATGTTAGCCCTACCAAAACACACTTTTTGTACCTTTGTCGTAGGGCTTGTGAATTTTTTGGTTGTTGCATTGTGATGATGCAATGCTTGTGCAAAGGTGTTTTAGGCAAATATTCCCTGTGAGATTTCGGTTTTGCAGCAATGGTGATGGTACTATCTAGTAAAGTGTGACTATTGTAAGATTGTTTGTATGGATTTGTATGGTCATATGGATTTTTCATATGATGAATTTTGCAAACCCTCTTCGCCCCCTCCTCCCCTCCCAAAAAAAAAACTCAATTTTTTTTTTGCCATGTAATGTCCCCATTTTCGGCCCAAGTATTCGGAGAAGAAATAATTTATTTAAGTAAATTAAGCTGTCTAAATTAATGTTTTCAAACAACTTGTATTTAATTAATTATGTTTATAAGCTGAATATTTTATTTCAATAAAGCGACTATACTTGGGGCCAAAATAAAATAAAATATTATAAAGTCACTTTTATGGAAAAACTAATTATTTAAAAAGTGAATTTTATAATTAAAATTCTGGAAAGTTCCCAGGAGGATTATAAAGAGGGTTGAGGGGTCTCATTTGAGCAGATTGGATATTCAGAAGATTGTTTATTTCTCTTTGGAGATTTGTGCTTGTGGCCAGATTTCTCATTGGAGGGACAAAAACCCCAAAGGATTTCTTGACGGATGAAAACCCCAAAGGCAGTGCAATTCCAGTCAGGGATCAACAGTATGCTGAAGATTTGTAATAGGGGACAAAAACCCTCGTTTCAAATTTAGAGGCAAATTCATACAAGGTTCGTAGGTGTGCAAATTTAAAGGAGGCTATGCGAGAAATTGTTTGAAAGGAATAATCTTTCTAAAAGACACAGGTTTATAGGTTTGCTAGGTGTGAGATACAAATTTATTAAATTTGTAGGCAAATAATAAAATTGTTATTGTGGTGTGTGCTCTAGTGAAAAATCAAAAAATTTAGTGGTGTGTGTGCAAGTGAGACTGGCAGAGATTTATTGTGCAATGGATGTTATGAGGAAAATAAAATAAAATAAGATATAAATATTATTTTGTGCTGAGCATACTATCTAGCTGCCCCCCTTGCAATTCCAAAGGAGGCCATACACATTAAGAAGGGAGTGATGCATTTTCAAAGGGCTTTAATAACCTATTAATATTGAAAGAAGCCTTTAAAAGGCTTATACCTGCCGCTACCTTTTAATAAGGAATTACAGCCTTATTCAAATAGCCGTACTGTTTTGGGAAGTGTTATTCCATCACAATTGAAACTGTACAGCAGTAAAAGGAGATAAGGGAATTGCTGATTGGCCTGTTTGTTAATTCTGCAGTCCAGGTCAGCCAATGGAATTGAATATTGATATTTAATTAGTGTTTCTTTGCTGTTGTAAATTTCTGAGATTTACAATTCTTTAACAACAATATTTAGGGTTATAAAAATATTTCTGTTGAGTGCATTTTAGCATTAATTTTGTATGAGTGAAGGTGTAAGCAATATTTGAAATTGGAAAATTTCTGTTGTGAAGAATATTTGTAAAATCATTTAAACAAACTCAGAACAGCTGGCCTACAAATTGTTTGACAAATTGCCTACAAATCAAAAACTGTGAAAATTCCAAGTTTGGTTAAAATATTCTGGAGGGGGATTTTACATGGCGTCAAATGCTATTCTGCCTTATGGATTTATAGGTTTTTGGGCCTTTTGAGCTCATTCATGAAGTCCATTTGGTATGAAGATGCACCATTTGAAAACTCTTGGCCGAAACTTTCCAAAAAGAGGGAATGGAATTGTAGATATGAAGTTTTGGTACCATGTAAGAGTTATTGATCAACCCTATAGTAGCCCAAGGATCACTTGCGACCAAAACAAGCTTCCACACAAGAGAGGAGCAATGGAAATGCCATAAAGCTAAAGAGTTCATTAGATGCAAAAAAGAAATTGGTACAATATATAATGAAGAAACCCTTGTTACAAAGACAAGTATGAAACCCTAGGACATACCAAGATCATGACAAATGTATCTTAATCCTATGATATGAGACACAAAAAGTAAATGATCTAAGTAAGCTTACATATGTAAGTGTGAATATAACCTAAAATAAAACTAGTTAGGCAATATACCATATTTACACCAACAGCATATAGAATTGAAAATAGGTGACCCAAATGGTTCTACATTGAATTGATCAAACAAAATATCCTACATGTGCAATCTAAACCACTTAGGACTTCGTTTGAAGTCTTGTTAATCAAATTGTGTCTAAAAGTTGTTTTCAAGGCTCATCTCTTGTAATGGCCTTGAGTATCCATTTAACAACAAGAATGACCCCTTGGATGAACAATTTTTTAAACCCGTCCCCTCGATCTCCTTAGGTTTGGTACAAAGATCCTAGGCTATTGCATGCCCTTTCCATTCAAATCAATATATTCATTTGGTTTAAATGAGAGGAGAACATGAATACGAGGAAAAACATATAGTGTACGAGGATAGGACCTTTTGATAGACTTGGGATTTGCTTGCAAGAGAGAACAAATGCACTTGCCACTTAGAAACCTTGTTTTTCACTCTACTCATCATCCACATCCACCTCCACATTTCCTTAAAGGAAGGATTAAGAATACAAGGAATCACCAAATACTCGATTAATTTCTTAGGATCAACCCAATTCCATCCTTTGCCAACCAACCACCTAAGGGGCATATCTTTATAGCAAGAATATTAGATTTGTATACATCAATTTTTGAGCTAGAAGCAAGACAAAAACTCCAATCTCTCATTGATATTTACAAAATTTTCATCATTCATCTTAGGAAAAAGGGTTAAACCATCAATTTTTTTTAATTCAAATGGTGAGTCCCCATTAGGAAGATCAAGTTCTTTCATAGGAGGACCTAGCGAGCAATCTCTTAAAAAATAATGAACTACATTTGTTGCAATCACAAACAAAGAAGGGGCAAGTGGACAACCTTGTATAATAGACCTATGCAAGGGGATGAAAGAGGATAGTTCCCCATCAACACATACTTGTGTTGAGGCATCCTTAGAACGAGAACATATATGTCAAAAGGTTCTCCAAGACCCAAAGATGTCCAAACAAGGACAACGGGCCATTTAATATGGTCATAGGTTTTTTCAAAGTCAATAAGAACCATACACACATTTTTCTTAGGCATCTTAACCAAATTCATCCCCATCCAACTAGTCAAAAGATTCTCCAAGATATATTGCCCTTTTACAAATCTAGTTTAAGTAGGAGAGATGATCTTAGGTGACAACTTTGTCACCCTTCTAGCTAGAACCTTGGCAAATATCTTATAAGAAACATTAACATGGTAATAGGTCTCCAATTCTTTATTTGGGAGGAATCCTCTTTGTTGGATAACAACTTGATCACCTCTTTATTAATGCCATTACACAGGGAACCAACATATATAGCCTCTTTACACACTTCAATAAATAGCGACTTATCCAAATTTTGTTTGCCTTCAAAATTCCACAGGGAATCCATCAAGACTATGAGCCTTTTAATTGCTCATAGAACTAATTGCATCCTTTGTCTCATTAATAGAAATATTTTTTTCCAGAACAACCTCCTTGCAGTCAAGTTTGCATTGGATTACCTTAGGAACAATGTCTAGCTTTGAATATATACTGCCTAGAATCTCTAGAAGAGAAGGGATCATTATAGAATGATTGAAAAACTTTCTTGTTTGTAGATTCCATTTCCACTAATATCCCTCTGATATCAATAACTGATACTTGTTCTCTACCATGCTTTGCCTTCAAGAATATAAAGAAGAATCTAGTACCATTATCCCCCAACTGTAGCTAATTCATTCTTGAATTCAATTTAGCATCCCTGGCTTTATAGAGTTGATCACATCTAAGCTTCTTTTTTACCACAATGGCATGCTTTTGGAGGCCTTCATCAAAAGGAGCTGTTTGACGATTTTGTTCAACTCCTATGAGGTCTTCTTGCAACCTCCTGCACTTTTGAGCCCTCTTAGCTTTATCTCTACCAAATTTTCTCATAAATTTCTGAGAAGCAAACACAGCCCTATTCCACCTAGAGATCTTAGACACTTGGAACTTTCCAAAATTTAAGGTCCAAATATTAAACAAAATATTATTGCAAGAAGTATTTTTGAATGAGCAACATTCAGTTTATAAAGACCTTTAAAAGCTGGAGGTTTAGGATGGGAGGAAAAAGGATAGAATTCCATCTCAATGGGGTGATGGTCAGACAATTAGAGGGGATCACTTTAACAACATTATTGTCCAATATAGGATATTCCAAAGAATGATTTATCCACAAGAAATCTGTCAAGCCTTGAAAAGATGCTTTTTGGCCCTTTCTGGAAGTTTGACCATGTATACCATATACCTATACTATCTTGTTTGCAACTAGTTAAGGGACTGACTAGGTTTCATCTACTTTTGAATTTAGACAAAAAAAACTATTCATTGCTCTTTCAATCAAATTTACAATCACCAATATAATCCTTTCTGGTTTCCACCATATTAAAATCCTCACCAACAACCCAAGGGATATCCTTAAGGATATTAGCTATCCAGTTCCATAGTTCCATCCTTCATCTGTAGCCATTTGAGGCATACACTGAACAAATACCAAAACCCTTATCCATCATGGCCATTTCAATCCAAACAACTCTACATGGTGTGATTCTTTAACTTAATACATTGGAGGCAAGTTGAGAATTAAGAATTGTAGAAACACCCCCTTTTCTTTTCTCATATTTTGATGAAAAATGCAGTCATTAGGCCAGATTACTCTGCAATCACAATCAAGATTAAACCCAACAGATATCACTTTCTGCAAGAGTAGACAATTTAATCCTGGCCTGGATTTACACAATGACTTAACAATATATTTTCTTACTTGGGGTTCTAGTCCTCTCACATTCCAATTAATAATCTTCATCAAAAAATAAAAGAGTACGATCCTTACTAAATAGAGGGAGATTTCCCTCCCCCTTTACCCAGTCTTTCAAAAAAGGAGGGAAAATAGTTACTTTGCTAACTCCCTCACTATTCCCCACATTACTAGTCTTATCATTACCTCCAAAACCACTACCAATATTGCTACCCCTTGAAAGAATAGAACCCATTCCCAACCCTTCAATCCGAGGAATGGCTTTTTGCCTTTCACAAGATCCCTTTGTTGTTCTCTTGGAACAAGGTTCCAAACCTTTACCAACAACCACTTTTTCAAAATTCTCTATGGAAGACCTAGGATTAGCTGCCTTTACAACTAAGCCATTAGGTAAATCAGTGCCACCAAGGATTAAGGGTCTGCTCCTTTATAACTGTATGCACAAATAACCAAATATTCAACCTGATCCACAATGCTTTTCTGAGGAGCAATATTACATACAGAATCTGAGCCTCCCAATATTTTTCCATCAATATCAATATCCATATTAACAATAGAGTTACATTCACCAACATGAGTAGTACTTCCATTCTTTTTGAAACTTTATTCACTAGAGGGCAATTCATCCTTAAATGACTCACTTTTGCAGATAAAACAAGCATTTAAGCTAGCTAACCCTTTAACTTTACAAGTATAGACAAAACCATGAATAGGTATGTAAATATATTTAGGAATTTTTAGTTTTTGGCTTTAGTGAAATAATGTTCTTGCATTCATAAGATAAAGAGGACCTAGTATCATCCATTTTAATGTCTTCCTCTAATGGTTTAAAACTTGTGGTAAGTAAAATCACAAATGAAGAGTGACACTACAGATTTCAATCCACTTTAAAGATGATTGCAAAATATCATCCTCTAGATTCATAATGGAGCCCCATGCAAAGGCTTTGAAAATAGAGTGACCGCATTCCAAAAAATCTTAGAAATGACTCAATTTTACATATTATTCTTTTTAAAGCAAAAAGAAAAAAAACCCTTTGCAGCTTTTTGCAAAACATAACATAAATGCCAAAATTTCTTTCTCCACATAGAGGCAATCCAATCATTAGAAAACTTCTGTGAGGCCAAGGCCTTTGGAGTAAGCCTTATTTCTTCCTTCTAAATCACATACACCATAGCTTCATTAGGAGTCAAGGATAACATAGAGGAACATAGCCTTATGTCCCTCCATTGAGCACTGCCACAAACTTTGCACTTACTGTAACTTCAACCTTCTCCTCGCTAAGTTGAGCTTCCTTATAGGTTAACAACCACTGTCTCCCAAAAGTTTATTCTCTTCATTTCCAACCTCCATTTTTGATGGAAGGATGAATTCATTTAGAGTTTGTCCTGCTTCCACATGCACCTCCAAATCTCTCATAAATTCTTTGCGAGCCTGTACCAATTGGCAAACTTGGGGCAAAGAAAGATTAATTGGTGAAAAGATGCTCAACAAACATGGAATGGAATTTGAGAACTGAGCCCAAACAATCAATTAAAATAACATTTGCACACTTTGAAATCATCACCAGTGACCCAAAACCAATAAAACAAAAGACAATGAGAATGGAAAACGAGACAAAGAGAAGAAAAACCAAGGAGTAGAAAGGAGAACAATGGAGGATGACCTTTCGTCTCCCACATCAAAGCTCCATCCTCTCGCTCCTTTTCTAAATCAAAAACTTATTCTATTTGAATTCAAAGTAAGACATTTATAATTTTATTTATATCATGTGCAAGATTTGAATGTTTTAGATGGTTCATGTATTACCATGAATGAGAAAATCTCTTTCTTAAGTTATACATTATATTCTTGTCTATAATTGTGTTTTTGATTAATTTTGTTTGGTCATCTATTGTAGTGAAGAATAAGATGTTTGACATTTCAAACATGAAAACGACGGATATCTTGCGTAAGAATTTGAAGAATTGGGCCATAAAACTTGGTATGATGTTTTTTATATTTTTTTGTTTATGACATTACTAGGCAATACAACCACATATGGACATTTATTGAGCATATCAAACCGTATGCTAATGCTTTAAATGAATAGTAGGAGACCTCACCTTTATTTGAATTTTGTTTAATCATATTTCCATTGTTTTAATTTTGAGCAACAGAATATTAAAATCTGTTCAAATTTTCAATAACACTCTGCACATTTCGACTTGTGTCATGAATTGCTGTTTCCATACATGATTTGTTTTTTGTTGATATTTTGAAATCATGGGGGTTTTACTTGCATATATATTCATTTATTACCATAAAAAAGAAAACTTTAAAACTTATATAACATTTACTTTTTATCATTTAGAGTGAAATTCATTTTACTTTTCAAATCAGGTGAACCTAATGGTTGCAGCTTCAAGGGAGAAATGGTGTGTGCTGGTGTGAGCTCTGTTGCAGTGTCCATAAGTGAACTTCTCAGCCGAGGAGTTGCTGTTATTGAAGAAATCATCAATTTTATGAGTAAGTATACACTCCAAAATTTGCTAGCTCATTTTCCTTACATTAGTTTTTTTGTCATTTCTTTCCATCAAGTATAGAGAATACTCCATTCTTTGATTACAGTTTGCAAAATAATTATCTAAAATTGTAAGTCAAACTGCTCTTGAAATTTTCCTTTTTCTTTTGTTAGTAAATTTGGTGAAAATTGATTGCTCTTTTTTATTGAAGTAGGAATCATGCTATTTGGAGAATTGTTAGAAGTTGATTATAACTATTTTGTTAGAGTTGTTTATTTTTCTGTTATTTTATTTATTTAGTTTTTGGATTTTTCTGTTGTTATTTATTTATTTATTTTTTGGATTTTTCTGTTGTTATTATTATCACTTAGGATAGCTATTATTGACAATTTATTTTGAACTGCTAGGGTAGCTTTGAAGCACTAAGTGACATTTAAAAAAAAATTAAAACCATGCAATATATATTTACTTCAAAAATAAAAAAATTCACACAATTCAGATATTTCCTGAGTAAGGTATATGAACATGGAGTTCCTTTTAATGTTTAATCTTTTGTCATATAATATGTACAAGAAAAGTGGGTTAGTAGTTTTTTTCATTGTCTCCTCTTTCTTCTAGCTTATATAAGTTACTTTTTTTGGGTCACAAATAACTCTAGAGATCGCAAGCCTTGAAGATAAGATAATATTGCATGACTTATCATAATATTGACTTTTGGAGAGTCTTCCTTCATAATGGTACATTCTTAGAGCACCAGTAGAGACCAACTGGTTACGCATCCTTCACATTGTACTTAATTGTAACATGTTTTATCTTCTATATAAATATATGACCTTTAAAGGCATTTATTAGATAGTCAATGTGGTGTAGTCAGTTTTTCTCCAATTCCACACATTTTATATCTTTAGGACCTTGGTGTCATCTTTGGTTGTTTATGACATAGTTCATAAACTTGGACTTGGAGAGTACTTGGCAAGACAAAAATTTCTAACTTGGTAAAAAATCGGCAAAACTTGGTGTTGTTGATGTTATAGCAGCTTAGGGCTGCACTTCCTTTGCACGAA
>CM021107.1:600317356-600341859 GCA_007115665.2 Sequoiadendron giganteum
AATACACAATCGTTAGAGTTAGCACTTAAACCAACGATGCGGAATTCAACCCTAACCAAGAATGTACACCAGGATCCCGAGTTGGGCAAGGTGTGAACATATGGTTAGAGGATCTCAATGCAATGCTGATAAAGGAACTCTAGCCAAGAATGCGCCGGATGACGACGAGCATATGGTCAGAGGGTCTTAATGCAATGCTGATACAAAGAACTCTAACCAAGAATGCGTCGGAGAACGACGAGCATGTGGTAAGAGGATCCCTACCAACTATTATGCTGAAGTAACTCGACGTCAAGAATGTGCTTTCCAACCCGAGATGGAATTGGAGCTACCATATGACGGAGACGCTAAGTATTACAATTGCATTAAAGAGAAGAAAAGGGATTGCTGACAATACTACTGTTCAACTTACAATAATTAGAGATTTGCCTGCCAAATACATAGAATAATAAAGTCTAACCATGCTGCAATTTAGTATAGTGTTCCCTCAATAATCACAAAGACTGTCATCCCAAACCCAACTCAAATGATAGACTTTAAACAAACTGATATGCCTGATCAGCAACTTGAAAGACAGGACCAGCAACATAAAACCCTACCAAATTGCTCATATCTCACTCATTTCTCAACCAAACGACCTCAAATCAAATGCAATGCACTCCTATGACAAGGGCGACCAAGCTGCATACCCAAGACCACACTTAAACCCACTCTTTTTTTAACACGCTTCCCAATGCACTCCAAGGAGGGGCGGCCTGGCAAGAAGGGCAAATTTATTTTATAAAATCAGGTTCTCCGAAATAGGATCTGCAAATTGGCACAAAGGTGCGCCCAACATAGACAAAAGGAAATATGCAATACCCAAAATGAATATATTTGTATTTTCTGAATTATGAATGAAACTACAGATTCAACACTGATATCAGCAACTCTAGAACATGATATAAAATGCAATAAACTGAACTAAACCAGACTCAAGCTACAATGCAAACCTCACTACAAAATTTCTCAACAATAAGCAAACTTCTCCACTAGGTGCTCTCTCAAACACGAAGTTGAGCCAAGGCTAGGAGGCATTCATTCCTCGAAGCAGTCCAACGCCATTTCGGTAGCATGTCATTACTCAAGATATTGGATACCAAATGAAGACCCAAGACTTCCTTTTATAACTTTGTGAAGACCCCTCCCGAAGCTTCTAGAAACCCTAATCCTTTTCCCTCCAAGAATGGCGTCACTTTTCTTCAAGGCTTCATTTTGACTTTTCTTTGAAATTCATCTCTTCAAAATATGCGTCCAACTTAAAGCTCCAATTTGACCTTAATAAATATATAAATTACCTCAATGAGGCGCCACCCTTTAAAGACCACCTTTTAACATAACTTTAAGCTGTGAGACTAGGCCAAGGGGTATTATAACATTAAAATATGACATTGTTTAAATGAAATGAACTTATCTCACCACAAATGCATCCCAAGGCTAAAATTGAACAAACCAATTGAGTCGACCGAAGAGGAAAGCCAACTGTGCCGAGAACAAAAGGACCACTGCTAGAAATAGAATTTACTAAAAATAGTAAATCCCTGAAGGTGCTCGGAATGCCAAGAAAAACACATCACTGCGAAGCATTCTGAAAACCCAGAAAGAATCCGCTATTCAATCATCAATTCACGAGCAAAAGCAACCTCCAAACCACGAAACCCTAATTTCACTCTCCGCGTAGCCTACGAGTCTTCGGAATAGGCCAACGGTCAACCGAGAAGATCATGCTCGAGAAGGGGACATTACATATCATTTACTTATTCTTTGGATCTTGTAATTAAGAGAGATAGTAGACTCTCTTGATTTGTGTTGTGTTCACTAGCATAAGATCTTATTTTCTCTCATGGTATAACTTGTATGATTCTAATCTTGATATTTCTTTGGATAATTATGGACTATTAGTAATCTCTATCTAAAATGCTTCCTGGACAGGTTTAGGGGGAAGAAGATGATAAGAGATTACTTAGTGATGAAAAGCTTGAGGCATCTTATGAAGAAGTCATGTCAACCAAAGAAATGATCAAAAGGGAGTAAACACTAGAGGGACTGAATTGGTGGCTAGAGGGAGTACATCTCCAAAAGTCTTCTTTGCAATCTTTGAAGTCGGGATCAAGGGGGAGTTCCATGACTCATTGAGAAGAAGTGGTTGATACAAGAGATTGACGATTTAGAGGGAGCCTAGTGAATCTAAAGAAGATGGTTGTGCTGTTTTAGTTGAGGCCTGCAATGATATCCTGGTTCAATAGGAAACAATCTTCTGTGGGATTGAGTACAACAAAGATTGAGTACATCACAAATTGTGTGGCAACTCGTGGCTTCAAAAGTTCCTTGTAGGATTGGTTGAACAAGTATTGAAGCCAACTGTCATCCTTTGTGTTAACCAAAGCTTTGAGAAGCTTTCTGTTCTTCATGTGTTTCATGACAAAACTAAGCATACCGCTATATCAGAGATATGGTATTGAGGAAAGATATTCGTTGAGACATATCAGCACTGATGAGCAGATAGCAGTCATTCTCATCAAGCATTTTTTTTTGGGGATAATGGTTGTGTACCTTCGAGACAAGCTTGATATGGTGGAGAATGAAGTCCTAGTTGAGAGGGAGTCTCAATATTGGTGTTCCTTTGTTTAATGAGTTCTTCCTTGAGAGAAGTTCGAGGTGAAATCCCTTGATAATGCATTTCTCTATTGAGAGAGATTTGAGGTGTAAGCCCTTGATAATACATTTCTCTATTGAGAGAGATTTGAGGTGAAAGCCCTTGTTTCCACCCTCTGGGAGAGCCATGGTGGATGTCATGCGTGTGACTCCATGACAGCATCATGTGAGGGAATTCGTGATGATTTATTTGTGCTTGTGTATCACCCTCTGGGATAGCCATGGTGAAAGTCACGTTGAGGTGACAACATCACATTAAGTGATGAGCACTTGTTCATACCATCTATGGAGGTAGCCATAATGGTTGATATCACGATGAGGTGATATTCTATTTTGTTTTTCATTCTGATATGATGTGTCTTGTGTAGGTGGAAGTTCATCCCTAGCTGAGAGGGAGTGTTGATGTTATAGCAGCTTAGGGCTGCACTTCCTTTGCATGAACTCCAAGGTGAAGAGCATGAATTAAATAAGTAGCCTTCGGCTATTTAATTCATGGCTATAACATTTATTAAATGGAGAGGGCCGACCCTTAAATGGTTCGCATGCCTTGAGTATTACATGGGAGTGATGAGCACTTGTTCATACCATCTATGGAGGTAGCCATAATGGTTGATATCACGATGAGGTGATATTCTATTTTGTTTTTCATTCTGATATGATGTGTCTTGTGTAGGTGGAAGTTCATCCCTAGCTGAGAGGGAGTGTTGATGTTATAGCAGCTTAGGGCTGCACTTCCTTTGCACGAACTCCAAGGTGAAGAGCATGAATTAAATAAGTAGCCTTCGGCTATTTAATTCATGGCTATAACATTTATTAAATGGAGAGGGCCGACCCTTAAATGGTTCGCATGCCTTGAGTATTACATGGGCCGACCTTAGTTGGAAAGAAGGCCGACCTACCTTGAAGATGCGCCTCTCTTGTATATATTCAAGGTCTTACTTGTCATTATAATCCATCACTCACACAGCAATTCGCACTTAAGCAGCAGAGCATCATCTTGCAGCAGCAGATCGAACTCAAGGAGAATCATGTTTGTTTATCTTTGCATCTAGGAGAGGTGCTATTATTCATTGTATCAAATTCGCCTATGTGTTGGGCCTGTATTGTAAAGCAGATTTCTGCTCTTGTTCCTACAATATATATAGAGAGATATTTGTTGGGTTTTTCCCCTCATGTTGGAGGGTTTTCCCAGGGTACTTGGTTGTGTTCATTGTCTCATATGTTGCATGTTATGATTGCTTTCTTTCTGCATATCTGTTCTTGAAAAACAACAACAGGTGTGATGTCCTAATTTTGCCTCTCTGAATAAATATACTAGTGCTCAAATCTCCTTACACCCTTGCTGTATGCTGGCCGACTAATAGTGCCACTTTGGAGAATAACATAAATTAAATCCTATTGGGCCGACCACCTTTTAGTGCACATAAAGATTAATAGATATTTAAATAATTCCTGGCCGATTTTATTGTTTAGCGGCCAAAATAATGAATATAAAGCAATACAAAAGGGTGGGCGATTGGAAAGGGAATAAGAGTCAATGATTAATAACACTCAACTAAGATATTGATTCATTTATGGATCAGATTCATAAGTTAATTAGCAGCGCTCTATCTTGGAAGGAAACAATAAAAGAAATAACAAAATAATAATAATAATTAAAGGTAGCGCTCCATTGGGGAAAGACATAACTCTAGGCAAGGATCTTATTTATGAAGAGATGTGAATTTCCTGTCAAAAAGGGGTATTTAAAGAGAAAGCACATGAATTGCAGGGATCATAAAGGATATAGCATTCAAAATAAATAATAATCTGCTCTCTGAAAAGGTAACAGAATGGGATGTAATCAGATTTAAAACACAGATATATAAACAGTGAAGGACAGCAAGGAAAGGAACATTCTAAGTATTGAAGCAGATGGAGTGAAATAGGAAACAATTACATCTCTGGAATATAGACAGCAAGGAAGATAAAGCAGAACAAAGAGATACATGCAGATCTGAAAGGAGTAAATAACAGGTTTGGAAAGGGATGTAGAATTAGCAAGTAAATATAATATAATAAATAATATGATTATGCAATAATGATGCTTGCAGCAATTATTAATCCTTATTAGTCATTATTCAATTGAAACTAATCTGTTTGTTTCTCTTTAAGCAATATCTTCTGAATATTGAGAATAGATCGATTGGAGAGCAAGTTGACTCAGTCTGAAAATCAATAACATCTGAACGTTAAGCCAGCAATCATTTGATCAGATAAAAGGAATAGAGGTCTACATCTTCTAAGTCAGAAATAATCAATTAATTAACATTTGTGCAGCAGTCCGTTTTCCTGAGTTGGTGGTATGAGATGTGATTTACAGTTATATGGTGCAGCATAATTTAATATAAGTGATTGTGTTTTACTAATGATACATTGCTGTTATGACTGCCTCCTTATATCAGTAAATATTATTAATATTTGTTTGTCATATGTCTTAATGTTTTAGCGATAATAGAGGAGGCCAAGATTACAAGAGAGGAACAACGATGGGGCACTCTTCTAGGTATGCCACCTCGATAATTGGGGACCAAGTAGTCCCATAATGGGGGACCAAGTAGTCCCAAGGAGGCCAAGGGGGTATCCATTTGGGGTACTGTTGGTGTGTGTTTTGAATACGCCACCGAACACTGAATAAAATGCCCAAGGACACTTTATCCTCTCTTGAAAAGCTAATGCAAATACTAATAAGATAGTGCAATAACTCCAATATTTCTTTGGTCAGGTCATGACATGTGGATAAGGCCAGTGGGCGTTGTGATTTGCTGGTAATCACAAGGGGACTTACGTTAAATTTGCTTGCAAGCTGAGGACTTAGACAGTTTTATCATTGAGGGCTCTTTCCATCGGGTGTTTTAGATTTTCCAAAAAAAGGCAAAAAGGCAAGGGTTTATAAGTCTAAGCTATGCCTAAGAACTCAAGAGACAACAGTGACTAGATAAAATTGGAATAACCGTACTTTGTTTCGCCTCCTCCAGGACAACTTACACAAAGATGGTGCAATCTTCAACGGAGGTGATAATGATTTTCATGTTTGAATTAAAACAAACAGAAGTTAAGTATCCACAACTTAATAGCTCAGGCTAACTTTACACATTGAATGCAAATCATCCACTCAACAAAAGTATGAGCTTAATTTCATCCACCACTCCTATCAAATCTATCATTCACTAACAAACATATAAATGAAATACTAATTTAACTCTACTCTAAGTGTTGAGAGAGAAGATGTAGACCTTGCACACTATTTGAAAAGAAAAGTTGTTCTAAACAAATCATGTATTAGAGCTTTTATAAACGGAAATAGTTTTGTCGCAACAATCTCATACAACTCACTTCACACCTTGAAAATGAGAGCATGCAAGTTTATATAGAGTTCTAAAAAATGAATAAACGGCTCATATTAAAAATGAGCCGACGACCAAGATTGAAATAAATAAACCCTAATTAGGGTTTCCCAAAATAACATGAGTAAACTCAGAGTTGACAAGGTAAGCCGGCGCCTAGAGCTATTTTCGAGGAATTCCATCCCTATCCTCCCGCGTTGCCGTGTGTTCAATGAATCTAGACACGATTAAGGCAACTTCTTCCATGGTGACCTACGGAAGCATTCCAATCCTGAACTCGAATCCGTCCATACTCTCGGCGCATCTGACAAAGGCATCCTCCCATTCTTGCTCAGTCCTCACAAAAGATTCCCGGATGTCAAGGAAGTTCGCCATTTTAGCCCAGTTCTGCTTCAGGATAGGCCCAGTGATGGAAAAGAACTCTGTTCGCACATTCTTCTTCAAAGCCTCCAGCTGCAAGTCGTTCTCCCGAATAATCTCTTTGTCCAGGATGTCAGCCACCATATTGAGGATCTTGGTATGGACTGCTCTAATCTGCTCTTCTACCTTAAGCCCATCAACCTTTACTCTTTCCAGGACCTCCCCTTGTGCTGTCAAGGCCCAATACCAGGTGTGGAAATCGTAAGTCGTTCCTGCTGCAATGACGCCTCCATCTATCAGCTCCTGCTTTGGAATCCCTTTCAGAATCCTAAGGTAAGGAATTATCCTATCCTGTACATCTGGAAGGCCATCCCACATTTCTGCTAAGGCTGCCAGTCTAGAGAGTAAAGAAGTGGCCTGACCATAAACCAAGGTCAACCTCTCCATGAACGTGTCAGCTTCTGTGCCCTTGACTGCTATCCACTCCTTAGCCTCCCTAGCTGTGATCCTGTCTTCTTCTATATCTTTTGCTGCCTCCTGTGAAGAGTTTGAGAGAAGAGGAGCTGCCGTGTCATCTTGATCAAGTGGCTTGATTAGATGCTGGATATACTCTTTTAAGCGCTCAATTTCCTGCTGGCACTCTTTCCTCTTTGCCACCTCTTTCGCCAACCTTGACTTGATAGTGGACATAGAATTGTCCAAATCTTCAATTTCCTGGCCCTTCGTGGTTGGACCCAAGTCAATGGTGGTGGCAGCGTACTCATGTGGGGCTATGTCTTGCTGTGGCTTGTCCACTGTAGTTACCGCAATCTGCACAGTTCGGTTGCCATCCTCATCCCTCTGTATGGTCAAGAATTTCTTGGCTGGCTTCCTGACCGAAGTTTGTGTTAGTCTAGCCAAGAAGTCTGCCGCATCATCCTCTTCCTGCTCTTCCACTGGCACTTGTATTTTCAGCCTTTCTGTCAGCGAGTCCGGGAATGTGTGCTGTTCCACGCCATCTTCTTCCGGCATGTCTTCTCTAGCGGGAACGTCCAAAATTCCTCGAAGGGCCGAAATCATTCCCTCCTGAAAGTCATCATTTTGGGTGCCTACATTGTCATCATCAGATCCCAATATCTCTGTGCCTGTGGGAGATGGTGGTTCATCATCGTCTGATTGAGGCTCCATATTGTCCTCTGGAATGAGAGAAGGATCCCTAATGTCAGCCAATGAGGCATCTACGGTAGCTAGGATCTCCTCAATATTTCTAGATGCGGCGGAACGTGAAGACTCTACCCTTGTCTACTTCTGAGCCGGCTCCTTGCCTGCAACTATCTCCTTCCTTTTCCTGGAAGTAGTGGTCTCTATCATGTCAACACCCTGAGATGCCTCCGCATTAGAAGAATAGGACTCCATCTCGCTCAGCATATCATAAGTTAGCGTCACCTTCATCCGCCTGAGTTCTTGAATCTGCTGGTCAACCCACCATTGCGTGTATTTGACGACCGGTCTCATCAGCGTGTTCAGGTCAGCATGTTCAAGTTTTGACCATCTGACCGCAGGCAATGGCAAGCTCTTGTCAAGGTGCGGTTGTACATGTTGTCCATCCTCTTCCAACTGATCCGGCACTCGACAAAGCTCAATCGCCTTGATCAGGCTAACAGGCAACCTAGACCACATCCTCCATCTAACCTCAAACTCGTCAGCGACATTTGCCCAGAAGTCTTCTAATTTGACCCTATGCCTATATCTTCTTCCATCCACAGCCTTGATGTGATGATGTGGGTCGAAGTGATCTCTAGACGGATAAGTAGCAAAGGGGTAATGCTGTATCTCGAGCCTGGCGCTCTCAGTTGCTTGTGCCGACGAGCATGTCTCCAACATGTTCCCTATAAAGAAGGGAAAGGTGATTGCCGCCTTCTGCTTCGCCCTCTGGAGGTTCTGGTACTCCTCCAATTGTCGCAACACTTCAAGCAAGACCATCTTGTTTGTGGGAAAGATAGGTAGTCGGTACGGATTCCCAGTGAATCCCTGGATTCTGATATATGTGTACCTCGGATACTGGATGAACCATGATCCGTATTTTCCTATCAAACTTTTGGCTTCACGAGTCAACCGTTGGTGTGTCCCTCCCTGAAGTATCCTCGTAATGTACATAAGGAAGGCATCGTGGGCTCACCTGAAGTGGGACTTCTCGATCAACTGCAGCTGTGGGTAGTAGTCGTAAGCCTTCAACTCATTTTCGCCGTTGCCGACTATGCCTTTGCAGATCAAGCCTGCATACCTATACCTACTTGCCAACATGTAGATGACATAGGAACTCATATAAAAAGTCTTGGTCTTCTCCAGGTTAACCAACTGCTCATGGAGGCTGTTGCTTATCATGCGTGACTAGTTGAACATTTTGACCCCTTCTGTTATGTCCTCAATAAAATAATACATCCATGTCTTGAAGGGTGCTCCCAAAGGGTTGCCAACTATTCGGTTTATTAGGATAATAATATCCCCGTAATCTTCCTTGAAGTCTGTGCGCAACAGCTTCTTTGGCATCTTTTTGGTTGACGCTCTTGGCTTGTCCAACCATGACTTATTGTTGTTGGTGGCACAGAGGTCCGACTTTTCATCATACAGTCTCCTTGCGTCCTCCTTGGTTTTGTAGACGGTCTTGGGGTATGTGGGAATACCAAAAGCCTCCTGTATGGCCAACTCTCCTAAATGAGCCAGTATCCTTCCATCAGGTGCAACAATCCGCCTCTCCTCAACGTCATAATGTAGGGCGCATTCTACCATCAGCTCAGCACACTCAGTTGCAGGCGGGAATCCGACAGCTTGAACAATCCCGTTCCTCATCATCCTTCTGGCAATACGTGTCGGTAGGAATCCGTCGTGCCCATACATCCTTTGCTTGAATTCTTTGAGGTCTATGTGCCCAAGGTTGGTGTCAGTAATATTTTTCCATTTTGATTTTATTTTGGACTCCGGCTGCGATCCTTTGCTAGCGAACTTCATGAGCGCTTGTCTAAACGACTCTCTTTGGTTGGTCATCCACCTGCAAGTGTAAAATACTCAACATTAATACGAGACTTTTAAACTCTAGTTATTTCAAGGTGTTTATTTGATAAAATCGCACTTTCATCTTGTTTAAAGTAAAATTTTTGTGAAAAAGCAAGCTGAAAGTAAATAAATTCGTCAAGCATTGAATAAACCTTGTGCCGGAATGAATGTAGAAGATAGAAAGGAGTAGAAAAAATGTTGTCAATGAATTTCCAAACCTCCGAGATCGTCCTCTGGCTGCGAATGAATTAAAATTTCTGAAAATTTGACAGAGTAAGTGCGCCAATCTGCTGAAAAGTGCGACCTTCAGCAAAGAAAAAATTTATTACTTTCCAAAAATCACGTCCTTGCGTCAAATTTCTTATTCCACTGAAGAATGATAACACTAGCCTCAGTATTTTACTGTCCAAAGATTATTTCTTGCAGATTCGAGAGAACAAAATTCTTCTCAGTCGAAATTATGAAAAATGAGTTGCTGAAACTCATTTTATGGCTAAGAAGTGCGATTTTCTCAAGGAATTGCTTTCTTTTTTCTGAGCTTCTTTCAATTTTAGAAACGTTTTATCTTCTCCGATTAGCAAGTTTCTAATTTCTTTCGCAGTCGTTGAGGCAAGTTTCTAATTTTCCCATGGTGCCACCTCTGTCTGAAATCTTTAGCTTTCTTTAAAAATTTGCCTAAGTGTTGGAAAAATATTGAAAGATATTTAATTAATTATCAAAATTAATTGTCCAATACGTTTAATCTTCGAATCATGGCAAATTTAATTTTACCTAAGGCAAAATAATTTAATCTTCCAAATAATCTCCAGATTTCGAATTTTTAATTAAAATTCCCTAAGTGCTGGGAAATAATTAAAAATATTAAAAATATTTAAATTCCAACCCGTTTAAAGTTGATACATGGCTAGATTCGTTCGTCCGAGGCCAAATATTTTATTTTACAATTGTTTGCCTAGCCAAAATGTGCTTAATAACTTGTTTGCCAATTTTCAACTCTCTGGGCGGACTTCTGGCCTCTTTGGACATTCATACTATGCCAACAACTTCATTTTCTCTCTCTTTCTGGGTTGGGTGAACTTGGAGATTTTCATGCCATTTTGCCATTTTTTATTCTTGCCTTAGGAATTTATTCAAGCTGAGAGGAGCGAACTTCACACTTGCCTTGCCAGACACTCTTCCTTCCTTGCCAAAGAATTTCATTCCGTTATGCCGAGGAGTGACTTTCGTGCTCGCTTAACCTCTTCTCTCTCTAGGTATTTCTCCATTTTTCATGCCTTATAAAATTTTTACTTTCCTGAGTTGGGCGAATTTCTTCACACTTCCTTGCTAATGGTGCATTTTATCCTTGCCTTGTTCAAGGGCGGACTTGGCATTAGTTCATTCCACTTACCTCTCTCCCTATGGCGGACTTAGGCTTCTTCTTTGCCATGGGCACACTTTACATCTCCTTCTACCTTGGGCTGACTTCACCTCTTGTCTTGCCATTCACTTGGCTTGGGCGGACTTTGGAGTCTTGCTTCCATTGACCTTTTGGGGCAGACTTTGACCTTGCTCAAGCTATGGGTGGACTTGGCCCCTTCCCTTGCAGTCCATCCTTCCTTGTGCTTAGGGCGGACTTGGCCTTCTCTCTCGCCATCCACTTCTTCCTTCCTAGGGTGGACTTGATGCTCCCTCAGGCCATGGGCGGACTTGGAAGCCTCTCATGCCATGGCGGACTTCAGCCTTGGCTCGCCATTGCCTGTCTTTGGCATGCCAAAGGCAAGGGCAGACTTCATGCTTGGCCTGCCATTTCTTCTCATGGGCGCACTTTGCCAGACTTAGTCATTTTGCAACCTTTTCACCATTTACCTTGATCTTCATGCCGACTTCTGGAGGCATATTGACTTCATGCTCTGTGAGATCCCAAAATAGAAACTTTCCAAAAATAGAAACTTTCTAAAAATAGAAAAAGCAAAAAGCATCCATAAAAAATAGGAACTTCAAAATGGCCTAAAAATGCCGAAAATCAAAAAAGCGAAAAGCAAAAAAACAAAATCCTTAAAAAATAGGAAGTGTCAGAAATGACCAAAAGCATAGGCGATCCTCGTCTTCCAGACCTTCCAAGCCTTTCCATGACGCTTAGGCACTCAAACGGGCTCAAACTCTTAACTTGGCAGAACCGACTCTCAAAGATTTACTCAAATTTTGAACTCTAAACGGGCAACGCAGAGGGCAGAACCAAAACTTGGGGGTCCCCATTTGCAATGGGGCGATGTGTGAAATAGGTCACAATAGGTACCAATGGTACAACGCCTTGGGCCTAGGAGAGATGGCATTTTCGGGGAACCTATTGTAATTTTACCCCTCCATCATGGTGAGTCAGCACAAGAGGTCAAATCATAGAGAGAGGGAAATGGTTGGCCAGAGGGGTCCTAGGCACCCCATTGAGCCATGTTCTTCCATAAGGATGCTAAAATGCTTTGTGATTGAATTAATGATTGACCATGAGTTTACTAATATTTAATTATGATAATCTGCTAATTAATATTATTGTGGTAAATGGTTATAATCTGTTAATCAGTGTGATTGTGGTAAATGGGTTCTAATTTGTGTGCAGGGCTTCAATCAGGTGAAAGTTGCTCTCTAACCTAGGTTAAAGATTTAGGGCAAATTTAGGGCATTCTCAATAAGGGGACATTACACTCGGCAACTTAAAAACAATGTAAATTTTATGCAAATTACAGCTACAAGATGTGTCAAATGAGATGGTGGGGCTTTGGTGGCAAAGCAGACCTTCAAAAACACATAGACCTTCATGGTGCACACCAATTTCATAATTTTTTAAAAGGCAAAAAGCATTACTTATAAAGCCAAAAAACTGAAGTTTTTGGAGTGTTTAACCCATGTTTTTTTCCGCATTTTTGATGTATCATTGGTGCAATGAGTCAAGTCATTGAACTTGTTGAAAAACTCAGTGCAAATTCTTAGTGATTTATCTTGTGAATGCTCGGGAGAAAAATAAAAACTCGCAATTAACAGAACAAGTCCATGGCACCAAAGAGATAAGTACCTCAGACTTGGAATAGTAATAGATTCAGTAAGAATGTGATCAAAAGATGAAGCTACAGCAGGTCTGAAGAGAATTTGCTGATCTTGTTAAAGTATGTGATTTGAAACTTCCTTCAGATATTACTTCTAAGGTCACCCTCACCATACTCCACACTATCCACTACTCACCCAGTCATTAATAGACTTTGTAAACAGTAGTAGTAAGCTACAGCAGGATTGTCATAAGAAAATCTGCCATGCCCAGGTCTGATCAGTGCATTCTGGATTTTAAAGGCAACAGACTGACGGCTAATAATCAACCAGATTTACAATTGCCAATAATATCACAATAATCAATGTATTCCACTGGATAATGTGCAGATAGTCGCTCACAGCATGCTTTTCTCACTATATACAGGCATACATGGTTAACATATAGCATTTTTAAACTGCACCATTTCAAAACTCCATCATTGCATAGCCTTCCAAGTATCCTAGATCCTCACACCAACCAAAGAAACTCAAGAAAATACCAGCGAATAGCTACAGATTTCACTTGCTTGGTTCCACATGTACGGCTCAAGGAGGCTAGTTTGCACTTGACAATCTTCAACACTTTCAAATGGTGAGTACCTGGCAATAACCAGCCCAGTTTGAAGGCAAATGAAACCACACTAACATTCTTACCAACTCTCAAAACAAGAATTCTGAGTAATGGAAGTGTATGGCTGCCTGCAAGTATACGGCCAGTTCAAATCATTTCCACTTAGCCAATAACATTGGTCTTTATGCATTGAAATGATTGCCCCTTATAAACATAGGATTTAAATCACTACCCACAACCATTATCTGCTCCCAACTTCCAAGGCAAGCTCAAACATGGGTGTACAGCTAGGAAAATGTACGGCCTAGTAAAAGGTACGGCACCAGCAGCAAATTCAACTATGGTCTGTTAATTTTTTTAATGATCAGATAATCAAAAACTGAAAGTAATCAGAAAATGCAGCACATAAGACAATAGACACAGCAAGATACCCTGGGAAAACCCTCCAACCTGAGGGGAAAAACCCAGCCAATATATCTCTTATATATTGATAGAATAGGAGCAGAAATCTGCTTACAACTCAGGCACAACACAATGCCGATTTGATACAATGAATAATAGCACCTCTCTTAGATGCAAGATACAAATGAATATGTTTCTCCTTGAAGTCGACTTGCTGCTACAGAATGGTGATCTGCTGCTTGCATCTGACCTCCTTCTACAAAATGCGAATATGATAATGAACTTGATGATGAATGAATGATCATCATCTTGTATTTGTAGGCAAAGTCGTGTCTCTTCATCAAGGAAGTCGGCCCAAGAGAAAGGACGTGCCTTTTGATATTATTAAGTCGGCCTCAAACAAAAGACGTCTTCTCCTTAGAAAATCGTGACCTTCAAAGTCGGCTCTTAATTAATAATTAAATATTAATTATTAATAATATAAATAATACATCATAAATGAGGCACCTCCTCATTATTAAGTATTTGTTCATTCTTCATCGATTTTAGATAAATTAAATAGTCTAAGGCTATATTAAAATTTATCTTCATAATTCGTGGCTGGAAGTAATCATCTAGACGCTGCATGATAACATCAACAATCCCTCTCAGCTAGGGAGGAATACTTCCAACTGAATATGTCATATCACCTCATCGTGACGACAAACACCATGGCTACACCCATGTGTGAAAAGAAGCATATCACCTCATCATGATAGCATATCACCTCATTGTGATAACAAACACCATGGCTACACCCATGTGTGAAAAAGGTGCATATCACTTCATCGTGATATCAACCATCATGGCTACACCCATGTATGGTATGTACAAGTGCTCATCACTCAACGTTATGTTGTCACCTTATCGTGACGTTCACCATGGCTATCCCAGAGGGTGAAAACACAAGTACAAGAAAAATCATCACAGACTCTCACGTGATGTTGTCATGGAGTCACACACATGACATCCACCATGGCTCTCCCAGAGGGTGGAAACAAGGGCTTGCACCTCAAATCTCTCTTATAGAGAGAAATGCATTAAAGCAAATCATAGAAGATCACTGAAGTTGAGACTTCCTCTCAGCTAGGGCTTCATTCTCCACAATACCAAGCTTGTCTCAGAAGTACACAAACTTTACTCTGGAGAGGGGCTTGGTGAGAATGTCTACCATCTGCTCATCAGTGCTAATGTATTTCAATTGAATTGCTTTCCTCAATACCATATCTCTGATATAGTGGTATTTGATCTCAACATGCTTGGTCCCGTCATGAAACACTGCATTGACAAAAAACTTCACACAACTTTGATTAGCACAATGAATGATAGTGGGCTCCAATGATTGTCGAAACAATCCTACAAGGAGCTTCTGAAGCCACACTGCTTCTCGAGATGCCACACATGCTACAATATACTCTACCTCTGCGGTGCTAAGTGCCATTGAAGACTGCTTCCTGCTACACCAGGAGATCATAGCAAACCCCAAGCTGAAACAACATCCAGAGGTGCTCTTTTGCTTAGTGACACCTTGCCCAATTGGAATCAGTATAACCATGTAGCTTCAAGTCTACACCAAAAGAATATCTCAAGCCATATCCAATTGTGCCACAAAGATATCTCAGAACATGCTTTACTACAACTAGATGTATTTGCCTTGGTTCATGCATGAACTGACTAAGTGCACTCACTACATAGCAAATATCAGGTCCAGTATTTACTAGATACATCAATGATCCAATCAACTGCTTGTACATAGTGGGATCCACCAGATCTGAATTAGCTGCAGCCTCCTTAAGCTTCTGAAAGTTGGTCTCCATAGGCATAGACATGGATTTACAATCCATCATACCAAATCTCTTCAAGATGTCAATAGTATACTTTCCTTGACTCAAAATTATTACATCAGGTTTTTGCCATGCTTCTAAGCCAAGAAAGTAGTGCATGAGTCCAAGATCCTTCATTTCAAATTCATAAGCTAGCTCCTTCTTGCATTTGAAAATGAGATGTTCTTCTCTAGTAAGAATTAGATCATCAACATATAGAACTAAGATCAATGCTTCACCATTGATCACTTTGAAGTAAAGGTTAGAATCAACCCCACTCTTAGAGAAACCCAAACTCATTAGATATTGATCAATTCTTTCGTACCAAGCACGAGGAGCCTGCTTAAGGCCATACAATGCCTTATTCAGCCTACAAACATGAGACTCCTTCCCATGAACCTCAAAGCCATTAGGTCGCTCAATATATACCTCTTCCTCAATTACACCATTTAGAAATGTTGTCTTCACGTCCATCTGGTGTATCTTCCATCCTTTAGTTGCTGCAAGAGCAATGATGGTCCTGATGGATGTATAACAAGCAACTGGGGAAAATGTTTCCTCATAATCTATCCCTTCTTTATGTGATAATCCTCTAGCCACAAATCTAGCCTTGTACTTCTCAATGCTCCCATCTGCTGCATGCTTGATTTTGAAGAGCCATTTAGAAGATACCACAAATTTTCCTTCAGGTCTAGGTACGATATCCCAAACATCATTCTTGAGGATAGAGTGATATTCCTCAGACATAGCATCTTTCCAAACTTGCTGACTTGTAGCTTCCTCAACACTGGAAGGCTCAGACTCAATCATTTGACTCATCAATGCAACATAGTTTGAAAACTTCTGAGGTCTTTTGCTTTCTCTGAAAGTTCCTCTAGGAGCTGCAAAGTTTTCTACTTCCTGCATTGTTCGCCTAGCCCATAGAGGTCTCTTTCTACCAATGACAGGTCTCTTTCTACCAATGACAATGTTGGTAGGCCCATCAGTAGGTTCCAAAGGCTCAACTGGTTCATCATCTTCTTTTGGATCAGTAGTCTCCCTCTGAATCTCAGGATGGTCAACTTCCATGTCCTAAGGAGACTCTTGGTCTTCATTGTCTATCTCCATATGATGACCTTTGGGTCTTTTGAATGCAACATCTTCAAATGCAACATCCTTTTTGATCTCAATTAACTTTTGACCAGGAATGTAAACTCTGTAGGCTTTTGAAGTCTCACTTTAGCACACAAATATTCCCTTCTTGCCAGATGGTTCCAATTTTGTCCTTTTATCTTTAGGAATATGAATATACACAGGACAGCCAAATATTCTCAAATGATTGACTTCAGGCTTTACACCTGTGAAGGCTTCCTCAGGTGTTATGTCCTCCAAGATACAATGAGGGTGTCCTTTCCTCCAAGATACAATGAGGGCATCGATTTAGGACATACACAACTCTCCTAGAAGCTTCAGCCCAAAGGAAGGTTTGTAGATCTTGATCATGAATCATGGCCTTAGCTACTTCTACAATGGATTTGTTCTTCCTTTTTGCTACACCGTTTTGTTGAGGATTGTAAGGGACACAAAACTCCCTCTTAATCCTTGCTTCAATGCAAAAGTTACGGAAGTTGCCGGAAATATACTCTCCACCGTTATCGGATCTCAAAACTTTGATCCTCTTCTCGAACAAGTTTTCTACTTGAGCTTTGAATTCCTTGAATCTCTCAAGTACTTCCTCTGATTCTTTAGTCTTTAAGAAATATTTCCAAGTCTTTCTAGAGTAGTCATCAATAAAAAATACATAATACAAGAAACCACTCAAAGAAGCAACAAACATTGGACCACACAAATCAGAATGAACAAGATCTAGAATACATTTAGATCTACTTTCACTACTATAGAAAGGTCTTTTAGTGTTCTTACCCAATGCGCATCCTTGACAAATACCTTCATGCCCCTGGCTCAATTTGAGAATGCCGGTGACCATCTTCTCCAAGGTTGGAAGGGAACGAAAGTGAATGTGAGCAAATATTCTATGCCAAAGTTCACATGAGCTTGACGCATCATGCAACAAGGCTTGTAGAGGACGGGTGGAGAGCCTGTAGAGATAATCTTGACGAACACCAATCACACTGGCTCTCTTGATGTTAGAGTTCTTTGGCCATGCAAGAACTTTTCCTTTAGAGAATGCAACTTGATACCCCTTGTCTTCTAAGGTTGAAATTGAGACAAGGTTCCTCTTGATGCCAAGTACAAATAGTACATCACTCAACTGCAAGGTGATTCTTGAATCTAAGTGAATGGTGGAGGTCCCGACGCCTTTCACAGAGTAACTTGCATCATTTCCAATTATTACTTTAACACTTGAATCTCTCATCACCAAATCTGAGAGATGTTCTCTAAACCCAGTGATGTGACGAGAGGCGCCACTATCAATCAACCAAGTGTTGCTATCTGTTGGAACATTGCTTGATAGGGAAAAATAGAATAGGAATTCCCTTGAATCCTTCTGAGGGGAGATCTCATCCACATCTGCAAATGAAGCATGCTGCATAGGCCTGGTTGGGCAATCCTTTGCATAGTGACCAAACTTGTCACATCTAAAACATTGAACACGAGATAGATCCCTCTTCTTCTTGAATGCAGGGGCACCATCTGACCCTTTATCTCTACTCCTCTTGAAGTATCCTTTCTTTCCTCCTTTTCCTTTCTTCTTCGAGGATTGAGTGGAAAGAACATGAATGCCTTCATTTGTAGAGCTTTGACCAATGCCTCTTGCAGCAAACCTTGATTCTTCTTGAATACAATCTGCTCTCAAACGATTAAACTTAGAAAGTTTTGATCTCGCATTGATTCCTTGAGTGTATGACTCCCAAGATTTAGGAAGACCATTGAGAGCCAGCATTGTTAGATCTTTGCTATCAACAATATGTCTAATGGTAGAGAGCTGATCTCTCAACTTGGTGATCTTCATCAAGTATGAGATGATCAATTCTCCTTTCACAATCTTAATATGGTGAAGTTATTGCTTTAATGCAAGAGCTCGACTTGTGTTGTTGATTTGATACATCTCCTCTGAGGTCTTGAACATATCTCTTGCTGTATGCAACTTAGAGATGATTGGCACAATGTGATCTTTCACGGAATCAACCAACATCTTTTTCGCCTTAGTGTTATTTCTCTTCCATTGAGGCTTCTCATTCTCTTCGGTTGGTTCAAGAACATTGTTCTCCACGAACTCAGCTAACTCATTTTCCTCCAAAGCGAGCATCACTCTTAACTTCCAAGATGTGAAGTTTGATGCACCCTCAAGTTTGTCCTCGACCTTGAGCCCATTCACCATCTTGATGAAAGATAGATGTAAACTGAAATGTGAACAATAATGGAGGAAATTGCTGCTTGAATGAAACCTGATCTAGATCTTCTTATACCCGCTCTGATACCATGTTAATTTTTTTAATGATCAAATAATCAAAAACTGAAAGTAATCAAAAAATGCAGCACATAAGACAATAGACACAACAAGATACCTTCGGAAAACCGTTCAACCTGAGGGAGAAAAACCCAGCCAATATATCTCTTATATATTGATAGAATAGGAGCAGAAATCTGCTTACAACTTAGGCGCAACACAATGCCGATTTGATACAATGAATAATACAAATGAATATGTTTCTCCTTGAAGTCGACTTGCTGCTATAGAATGATGATCCGCTGCTTGCGTCTGACCTTCTTCTACAAAATGCGAATATGATAATGAACTTGATGATGAATGAATGATGATCATCTTGTATTTGTAGGCAAGAGAGATAAAGTCATGTCCTTCATCAAGGAAGTCGGCCCAAGAGAAAGGACGTTCCTTTTGATATTATTAAGTGGGCCTCAAACAAAAGACGTCTTCTCCTTAGAAAATCGCGACCTTCAAAGTTGACTCTTAATTAATAATTAAATATTAATTATTAATAATATAAATAATACATCATAAATGAGGCGCCTCCTCATTATTAAGTATTTGTTCATTCTTCATCGAATTTAGATAAATTAAATAGTCTAAGGCTATATTTAAATTTATCTTCATAATTCGTGGCTGGAAGTAATCATCCAGACGCTGCATGATAACATCAACATGCTCAAACTCTTTTATTGAATAATGGAAAAACATCACCCAACTTAAAGGAAACAAATAAAATAATACCCAAAATAATTGATGACCTATATTTTCCTCAGGTAATAGAAATATGGGATTTTTTGGCATCATCTAAGCTGGTAAAGTCATCACAAGAAATTATAAATCTTCATGAAATTCTCAATTCAACACCTAGGAAACATCTTCCAGCTTCGAAGGTGTTATCCTTAATGGAGGTTTTTCGTCCCCAATAAGTTCTAAAACACAAATTGCAAAACTCTATAAAATTCTCTAGCATAACCTAAAATATGAACTCCAAGAAACTTTTATTCCTTCCTCTCCGCAACTCCCCATTACCTTTCTTGAAATCCACTAAAAACTTTTAATTTAATTCTTTTAAGAATGAAGCTTTATTTCTCCCAAAAGTGACTTTTAATTTAATTTAAATGTTCTTCCAGAACTTTAGTCACTTTTCACACACTTTAAATAATTAATTTAGGTTGCCCTTTAATTTAATCTTTTTTGACAACTCAGAATTAATTATTTAATTAATTAATATTTCTCGCACCGCCAACAAAAAATGCGAAAAATACAAAACCCGATCAAAAGTTGCATTGGGAGGGTTAGAATACATAGGCACAACAAAGATGTCAAACAAATCCTTTGGTGATTACCATAAAAGCCGCAACAAAATATGATGCTGACATAATATAAAATGGGGACATTATAGCAGGCCTTCCACCAACCTTTAACCTTATTCAAGAAATTGACATCTTGGAACCACATATTTTCAAATTTGAAGGGATGCTTGAGGTTAGCTACATCTTTGAGCCAGGAAAGAGAGATGGGAAAGTGATTAGTGCCAGTATTAGTAACGATAGAGTTGTCCATTATGAGATTTAGACTCAACAACTTGGGAGATAAAAGAGAGCTATCCAATCTTTCTGAAATGTTACCAACACCCTCCCTTCGATTATTCCAAGTGAAAGTTCCATTCTTTAGCTTATGTCAATTAGTGAGTTTTGTTGAACAAAGGCAGTGAAGTCATCTTGTGATTGGGTGATTTTGTTGAGGCCACCTTGTTTATCATTAAGACTCAAAATTGCATTGACATATCCCCCCACTATGATTAGTTCTTTGTTAATAGCTACCAAAACATATTAGAAATGGTGTCCCAGAGAGGTTTCTTTTGAGAAGGGAGGTTGGAACAATAAATATTGAAGAGGAAAAATTGAGGTTAGAGGAGCAAGTTACCTAGCATAGTTGCCAATTTGAACCTTGATTGAGAGGGGTGATATTGGTTATTTTGTCAAACCACAAGATGCCCAAAACACTAGAAGATCCAAGGCTGAAGTGAAAATACCATTACATTTGAAGCATTTTTTAGTAAGGTTCCCTACATCTTCAATGTTTAATTTGGTTTCCTGGAGAAGGATGACATCTAATTTGTATAGGTCTAATTGATGCTTAGGGGTGTTTGAGCCCCTGATATTCCATGATAAGATTTTCATTGCACTTGTGAAGGGCCCTTCCCCCTTTACTTTGTCTTTTGCTTGTCAAAATTTTAGATGGATTGAGACCCAACTTTTATCTATTCCAAGGTGACTTTCTCCCTTGTTTTCTTGCCTCTTCTTGTTGTGGGGCCATAATTGGCTTTAGCTTTCTTTGCCTCTTGCTGTGCAATAGTGCAAATAGTGTTAGAGATCAACTTTTCCTTGTCTTCATTCTATTCAATCATCTCTCCTACTTCCTACATCTTCTTTGATGTAGCCTATTCATTCAAGTATTTATGGGAAGGGCTCTTGGCTGAATGAAAGGGAACGTTGAGTGGTTTCACCTTGACCTCAAATGCTAGGTTCCCCATATTTTTCCTACTTTTTTGGCATCTTTGGGGGTTTGTTCTTGCAACTACTAGAGAAATGAGATCTGCATTTGCACAATCTGCAAAAGGATGAGGGGAATTCAACTTCAACATATTGGTGCCAAAAGACATACTTGAGTTCAATAGAAAATGTTTGGGTAAAGACTGTGAGGGGTCCTTGATTATGCATATCTTGGCATAGACTTTGGATTCATAGTTAAGGATGTCTTCATTACACTTTAAAAATTTACCAATAGAGGCATCGATTTTTTCTAGGATGGAGTGGTCCCAATATTCATTTGGTAGGTTATAGAGCTTGATCCAAGTCAGGGGTCCATTTCTTTAGAAATAGTTTAGCTCCATTCATGAACCTCGGGCCACTTGCCAAAAAAAATTCCCTCGCCTATTAGGGAATTTTGCAACGAAGAAATCCTTTGGCATGAATAGAATCACCCAATGAAGATTTGATCTAGTTATTGAGTTTCTCCTTGGTAGGCCATAGGTTGGAAAATTCTCCAATCATGGCACTTTGTGAAAGAGAACAATCTTTTTTCCAAGGTGTTGATATTCAAATTCACTCTTAAAGGTATGAACCTATACCAACATGGGACATCTTACAAATGTGGAATGTGACCTATAAGATTACCTCTGCGATTTTGATGCTGGCTCTTCGTATGAAGTGCAATATGCTCTCCTAATCATGAAAGGGGAAATGGCAAAATATGCTGAAAAATTTAAACATACTCGAAGACGATGCATTAGAAAGTTGTATCCTTTGGAGCACATAATTTGCTAGTTTTCAAAGTATCACATTTTCATTCATGATGAAGGCTATATTCCATACGATCATCTGTGAATGACCGATTCACTGATAATAACTTAGCAAATAAAGGCTGCTACCAAAATAGAATAAATGAAGTGAAATATTTGGCTAGACAAAGAATTGCATAGGAGTGCACATTTCTTGGATACACAAAGAACAAAATACATGAAAGGCTGCTTGGCAAAGTCGTAAACTTATCACAACTATTAGTATTGTTTCAAGGCTTAAGTCTATTACAACACTTCCTTTTGGATCAATTTCTATTCTAGCCAAAGATCCTAAAATTGGAAACCTTCAAATATTTGTAACCTCTTTGATCTTGGGAATGGTGCCAAAATTTCAAAACCCTTGCATGTTGAAAAATCGCATAGTTAGGAAGTGGTTTGGTATTAATTTTTTGTTGAAGAGCTCAACATGCTAGTTCCTTTTGGCAATTGGAAATTTAACCGTGAGATCAAAATATCCAATGGATTTAGCAACCTTTCAAAGCCTTCTTTTAATACCCACCACTGACTCAACAAGAAAAATTGTCAGCTTTGCCATTTTGTTTGAGGAGCATTGATTTACTGTGTGGTGTTGGAACTTTATTAATCATGATCTCTATGCGAGGCCTTGCTAGGTTGATGATTTGGAAGCTCTCGACCAATGATGCAACAAAATGAAGTTGTAAAACTAATAACTCTCATATGTTGTCTAAGATGCTCATCTTTGAGAAATAATCAATGGTTCTGCTTGGTTTTAAAAGACTATGAAATGATAAATCTCAATCAATAATGTTGGCCCACCACTTCCATCTTGGCATCAATGTTGAATAATGTAGGTGGACATGAGGGGCATCTCAGTACTTTGATTAAATAATCTCACCCAAAGGGTGAATGGAGAGCAATGCTCTACAGTTTTGGTGAGCTTAGAGGGGATCTTTGCTTGCATAGAAGAATCCAGATTTCTATTTGGGTGTTGAGATTATTAAGAATTTAAAAAATTCAAATTTTACAAGGAGGAAAGTTAAGCTTCTCCAAGGCTCATTTGCAACAAAACCCATTCAACATCAGTAGGATATCCTTTCCTCTTCAAGGCTTCAAAAGTATTATCCATATCAATGATCTCCTTATGAGATATGCTCTTTAATCTTGTCACTATAGCCTTGACTTGGAATGCTAACTGAGATAGGGTATTGAGGATTGCCTCTCCTTTCCAATGCTTGGTGCTTGTCCCTAGCCTTGGAATGATGTCTAGTTTATTTTTTTGCTCGTGACCATCACTTTAAACTCTTTTCTTTAGAGACATTATTATCATCAAGAAATGGAGATGGGATTCCTTGTTGGCCCAAAGAATCAATGTGTCCCTTCATTTCTTTCACAACTTGCTCTAAAGTAGCTGGTTGGGTTTTGCACTTTAGAGGGACTTTATTATGGCTCAACAACTTGTTAACCTTCACAACGAAAGCCCTTTTGTTATCAACTCTTGTGAAAAGGAGAAACTCATTTGATGAGCTATATAGCTTCTCTACCAAGGCCTAAGCTTGGGGCATTTTTGGGGAGAATGTCAATAGAGTTTGTCAGTTTGATCAAATCTCAAATTTCACTTGTGTATTCAACACTAGAGCAATGGAGATGAATTTCAAAGTGGTGTGAGCTTAGTTGCACTCGCTGCTATCATGTTATGATAAGATGCATGAAGTTTTTTCACCATTGGGATAATTGCAGATTTGTGATTGGCTATTCAAAGCTTTGCATATAATTGTTGGATCTATTGGTCCTTCATCAAGAGGTCATCTTTCATCAACTTCGTTGAGTCCATTAGTTTCACGAGCCTGATATGAAGCTAAGTAGCTTCCACAACTCTATTCCTTTCTTGTTCCTCCACCTTCCTTAGACTTTATCGATACCTTTCAATAGTCAAGTTGACCTTGGTGAGTTCGACCTATAGAGCAACTAACTTGGCTTGCTTGTTGAATGCTATCTAAAGGCATTCTTGATTGTACCTTGGTATTGAGCTGTTGTATTTTGGAATCATTTGCTTTTACTTGCACTCGAAGTTGGCTCATTGTATCCTCTATCCTCTTTAGCTCCATCTCACATGTTCCGATCTTTCTACATAATTTCAAGAAATTGGAAGTTATAGACTTTTTCTTTTCCTCCATTAGCTCTATTCTATCCTTAGGTTGTGCTTGAGAAAGATTCATCACTATTGCATGTATAGCATAATCTTTAAGGCGCATGGGTCTTTGCAACTTACCAACATTAGTGGTCATGGTGGTGATCATCAATGCTTGCTATGTTGGATCACATAGAGACCTTGTACGCATGAGGGCTCTATCCTCTCTGTCTCCAATTTTCCATCTTA